>JBAMCK010000105.1:0-159900 GCA_037075185.1 Drosophila pseudotalamancana
TTCCACTGTTGTTAAGGGTTTGTTCGAAGTGAGTTGGATACACATATTTCGCTGAGACTAAAAATCTGGAGCACCCCGTATTGTCTGCTGTAGTTGCTGTTGGTTAAATAATCAGTGTCAAAAATGGAAGAAAGTTAATTTAATATGGAAAATTTTAAATGACATTTGAAGTGAAAAGTGTGACCGATAAACATGAGTGAAAATAATCTTTTCTCAAACGTGTTCAATGTCGCCATCTTGCGGCACATGCACACATATTCTCACACAAGATGTCACACGGGCGTATGAAGAGAACTGTCAGTGTAACTTTGTGGAGCAGTGTGCGTGTGTAAAGTCGTTGCGTCACTAGAAAAAGTTCAACGATTTGAAGTAAATTTGTGTTTGAGCAAACTAAGTGAAATAATTCAATTTTTTTAATTGTAATTGATTAGTGCATTTAATTCTTTTGAGAATTGTGCTAATTCGCGTGGATAGAAAATTTTTTCGATTACGTAACCAACAGCAACTTGCAGGGTAGCGGCGTTTGCAGCTAAGATTTGCAAAAATTATATATATATATATATATATATATATATATAAAATTTATATATTTAAAAAAATATACATCTATATCTTTTGCAGAGCTCCGTGCGCTTGCTTCAATTTTGTGCGAAACGCCAATTAAAATTCAACTAAAAATGTTCGTGTCGACAGTCTCTCGCATTGCCCCCGTTGCCAGGACCGTGGTAAGTACAAAATGTGTATTCCTTTTCAGTGAGATAAGGAGTATTGTGTGGTATTGTCGTTATTAATTATATAATTTTTCGTCGTAAATGGTAAATAAAAAGATATGCTGCGACTAAGGTGACTTGGAATTCCAATGGAATACACATACAGTTACATAAGTTCAGAGTGAAAATTGAGGTTATGTTCAACTGATAGGTGGAACTATTTAAAACAAAAAAAAAAATAGCAAAACAATTTAAGAACATCTTACATCTCTTATTTAGATACATAATGTAATTTATGTACGAAAGAAAGTAATTGGAATGTAGTGCAAGTGTTGTATAATAAGTTACAGTAACGATATTCTTAGTTGAGGTTAAAACCGGTGCAGTTTTTAAATCAAATCTTTTTATTCCGAATATATATTTTTGGGTCATAATTATATATTTCTTTACCGTCTTCTGAAATTACAACAATAAATGCAACTGCCAAATAACATAAATCCAAATTGCTTATCTAATTGCATAACTTGGCAATTGGTGGCAAAACTTACAACAATCATTTTTATCTCACATGAAACGCGAACTAAACTCTTTGGTGTATATTTAATTACATAATTTAACCTTTAATACTTTTGTTGCAGCTCCTCGCCAACTCGAAGCAATACTTGCGACCATTGAGCAGCGCCGTCATCAGCCAGAGCCAAACTTTGGCTGCTCAGAACACAACCCCCGTTGCATTACTGCCACAGATCAGGTCATTCCAGACCTCACCAGTCACACGTGACATTGATTCGGCTGCCAAATTCATTGGAGCTGGTGCTGCAACAGTCGGTGTCGCTGGTTCCGGTTCGTATTGGTTTCTAATTGTTGTTAAGTCATCGAATTGTCCGAAGTGAAACTGTATATATAATATTCTTCGCTGCCTACCGCTTATATATCCATCATTAGTCAGTTACAATCTAGCATCTGGGGCACACAAAACGAGTATTCGATTACTCCTCAGATATTGCCCCGGGAAGGTCTGAGATTTGGTCAAACTCCCTTGTTAGTGTAACAACATACGAAACTGAAAGGTGGTTGTGTGTCGCGGAGCTTTATTTCCTAGCAGGAAACTTGTGTAATCACATGGCGAAAGTACCAG
Source organism: Drosophila pseudotalamancana (assembly GCA_037075185.1). Lineage (NCBI taxonomy): Eukaryota > Metazoa > Arthropoda > Insecta > Diptera > Drosophilidae > Drosophila > Drosophila pseudotalamancana. The sequence continues at coordinate 1,849 of JBAMCK010000105.1, forward strand.
AAATATTGCAGCATGGTTGTTGCCGTATAACTTTCCGCCGGCCATGTTGCATTGAAAACTTTCGTGACCAGCAATTTAAGTGCGATGTGCTTGCTGCAAACCTTATCTGAGGTGCGTAGAACTCAATTCAGACTAATCTGTGACTGACTACACCCCATAAAAAAGATGATATTGGCTAATAGGCAGAGCTATACAGTTTGAAACTAAATTGACTTTTGCATGAAGCTTTTTGAAAAAAGAGCTAAGTGCATTTCCATCGGCAACTGTCGATGTGCGTCTTATAAAAATATTCTAAATTTTATGTGTGTATTTCAATTAATTTATTTTTTTCTATTTATGTATCATTCCAACATCGTTCGCTCGTTGGCTACCCACCCTTACAACGAAAACCAATACAACAGGTGCTGGTATCGGAACAGTATTTGGTTCCCTCATCATTGGTTATGCCAGAAACCCATCATTGAAACAACAGCTGTTCTCATATGCCATTTTGGGATTTGCTTTGTCTGAGGCTATGGGTCTGTTCTGTCTTATGATGGCTTTCCTGCTGCTGTTCGCCTTCTAAGCGCCGCTCCTTGTCCTTAATTTTTCGTGCAATTGCTTGCAGTGTGTGTGTGTAGGCGGTTGGGGTATATAACTATCCCAATGGCAAACCGCATTCTATTTGCAATCAGGGGCAACGAGAAAGCAAAGTATAGAAGAAACAACAACAACAAATAAACAACCAACGTTCGTTTTTCGATTATTATTGATAAATGATTGATAGCCAACAACATCCTGTACTATCTAATTATAAAATACCAACAACATAATATATGTAATTTTGTTTTTAAAAAACATTCGAACCTGTAGTAATCGCCTTAATCACACGCAAAACAAGATCATCGCGCATTAAGAATACTTTGATTTAAGTTTAAACCAAGAAACGAAAACACTGCTAAAAAAAAAAAAACATTGGGTAAAATCGCGGCTAAAGTGCTAAGAGATACATAGAAAGTCTTACGAGTAAAAAAAAAAGTTAAGATTAAAATTATCATTAAAAGTGAATTTTAATCAATGCAAGCTTTCACTACACAGCACAGCAAGCCCCACTTACACAAAAGTCTAGAGAATTAACATGCAGCAGTCTTTCTACGTCTCGAGTATGTTGTGGGTGCTCCTCGGCTCTTTCTCCCTTTCGAATGCCTCGACAACAACATGCCGTTGAGGTGGCAGTGGCAGCACATGCAATTTAGATCTAGATGTAAGAAGGGGCGTGGCATGGTAACTTTTCGGATTTTCTGTTCATATTCAATTATGTGGAGCGTACTGATAATGTTTCTTTAAGTTAACTGTATTTGAAACAGTTTGTTGTTCCTTGCTTACCATTTTTTAAATGCCATTTAATCATTGTTACTTACATTGTCGAATAAAGTGGGGTTTGTTTTATTGGCTATATCAAGAAAAGTACAGTTATTTGAAGAATTGTGAAATAAAGGAAAAGTGAATGTGTAATGAAAAACAATTTGTACATTTTATTTTCTTGGCCATGATGTGAAAAATATTAGTGGACGGAAAATGATATATCAATTTGTATTAGGTCAGAACTCTTAAATGTTGGCGGTCAAAATGCAACCCTGTTTTTTTCATTTTCTCAAAAGCCACCCTGTTGCCACGCTGAAACTGACTATCGATTAGTCAAAATATGCAGCGATAAATTCATATTAGTCAATATCACATTATTTAATGGATTTTGCTAAAAAAATTTTGGGTAAATATGGGTGGAAAGAGGGAGACGGATTGGGAAAGAACAATACTGGCATTGCGGAGCCTTTGAAAGCCAATTTAAAATTTGATAATGCCGGCCTGGGCGTCGATCGTGCAACGGAATTCAATGATCACTGGTGGGAGCGATGCTTCAACGAGGCATCATCAAATGTGTCGGTGCAAGTGGAGCAGGATGGCCAAGTGACCACTGCCCGCAAAGCAGGTCAAGAGGCAGTTGAAATCTCTACGAAAGGTTATTCAGCGCGAAAGATGAGGAAGGCTAAGGAGCAACAAAATGAAAGTGGGGCCGTTTATGACCACTTTCTGAAATCTGCGCTGCTCACCCAAGAGGGAGGCGAAGTCTCGAACGCAGAGCGTATTAAGGCTGAAGACATTTCTGTCACTAAAATACATGTGTTGACCGATGAGGAATTATTTCAGGCATGCGGAGGACGCACTGCACACAAAGGAGCACGGCATGGCCTCAAATTAAGCGGCAAACTGGCGCGTTTGGAGCAACAGGAGCGCGAAATGCTGGTCAAGCTGCAGGGTAAATCAAAAGACAAAACAAATGTTGCTGTTGCAGAAGCTCATGCACTTATAAAATCAAAAAAGAAGCGTAAAAAGGAAAAGTGTGTAGAAGCACATGAAGTGACAGCAGAGAATGATGGGGATAAAATTGAGAGCAAGCCACAAAAGACGCATAAAAAATTCAAGCCGGAGTTTGTAAGCGCTGAAATGGAGCCACCAACCAAGTCGAAAAAAAAAAAAAATGGAGTGAAGTAGTTATCAGCATTAGCTTTTATGTACATATAAAAATGTATTTAGTTATAATAAATCTACACGAAGGCATTTTTAAATCTAGTTATGGTTCACTTAATTCTGAAACTCATTCACTTTTTACCCTTAGCCTTCATGCGTCTGGACTTGCCCAGCCGCTTGTTCACCGAGGCGCCCGCTTTGACGCCACGCTGTCGTCGTGTCGACTTCTCCGACTCAAGTCCAGCTGCCGAAGACTTGGTATTGCGCTTTAGACCCTTCTTTTTTCCGCCAAAGCCGAACTTTTTGTTGCGCAGCTTTCGTTTATCCGCGGACTGTTTCTGCTTAGATTCCAATGCCTTGGCATCTTCAAGGAAGTCTAAGTTCTTTAGCTTGCCCTTGCGGAACTTTTTCAGCTTATCAAGCATATCCTTCTTCTCAGCCTCGCGCTGAACCTTGGTTTGCTTTGCCAGCATTTTTCCCATTTTACGCTGCTCGCGTATTTGTTTAATGCGCTCTGATTTGGCTTGTCCCTGCTGTTTGGCCATAAGATTGGAGCGCACCTTTTGCATGTGTTCATCGGACTTGGCCATTTCGGCAAAATAGTCATCAGGACGGCGCGTCTTAATGCCCAATTCCTGCAGCCGCTTGATGCCCTCTATCACAGCGCTCTGTGCTTGGCGATGGAAGAGCATTTCCCGTTTGAAATCATTCAAAACGGGATCCTCTTCGGGACGCACATAGGGTATTTTGGCGTTGCCTTTAAACTGATTTACGCGTTTCTGCTCGTGCTTTTCCAGCTGCACAGCAAGTTCGGGTGCTAATGGTGCTAATTCGTTGATCATGTCGAGGCGCTCCATCCACGGTAGTTCCAAGTATATGGCATGTGTTTTGGCCAAAAGTTTGGTCTGCAAATGTTGCAAATATAAGTAGTATGAATAAGTACTATGGTAAGTTTACTTACTATATCATTTATTTTATTACGATGTGCGCTGAACTCAACATTGAGTCCAGGTTTTAAGTCTCCACGCTCAAAAGCCGCTTGTAACTGTAAAAATAGTGTGTTCTCAGAATTTATTTCATTTATTCAAATGTGCTATTTACGTACCTCAGCATCAGAGTTGTCGTCCGAATCAAATTCTGATCCATTTTCATGTAATTCAAAGTCGGACATTTTAAGAATTGTATTAACGCAAGTGCCTAAATAAAAACAAAGCCAACACACGTGCCGTGCAAATTATTATCGATAATCATTTAAAAAAACAGGGTGATAGTTTTGTAGGCATTACCTTTTGTATAGCAGCAGTTATCAATTTGAGTGCAACCCTTAGTCAAATTTCCCGCTTAAAATGTGCTGATGCGACGCTACTCTCACTTAGCTGCAACAGAATAATCTGATAAATTCACATTAAAAACTTTATTTTGAGGGGATAACTTTCAAAAGAACTTTTAAAATTTTACCAAAGTCTTTGCTTTGGTGATGTGCTTCACCAGTTATCGGCAGTTTCTCATTCAATTTGTAAGACTCACTGTTAATAACAGTTGCGCAAAATGTTAAGATTTTTAGATGCCATTTTATATACATACATATGTACGTGCTAAGTCGCAGAAAATAATTTATACCTTATGGCTGTTAATCTAGCAAATACTTATGCTCAGTTGATGCATAAATATGGTGATATCTATACCATCACATATAGTGCACCACCTAGTTATTTGACAAGACTGGTTGGCGTGCGCGAATCAACAAATAAAATAGTTTTTTTCTACAAGGAGGATCGCAGGGGCGGAATTACGAATATCACGCCTACCAAGCTGCTACTTAAATCCGAGAGAGGGTTGACAAATACTGACTTGGATCTGACTGGCAGTCCACTGAAAGATGATTGCATTGTGGACGCCATTGGCGATCTCTCGCTCGATCTGCAGATTGTCAATCGGAATTTTTGGAGGAAGGATGAGGAATATCATCGTGGCGAATCGGTCGATAAGGCGCGGGCCATTATCAGTACCGAGTGGTTTCAAAAGGGCGATGGCGATGGTGAAGGCTCTGTTTGGTTTCTATGCGATGGAAGCGATTTTGGGCACACGCTGCTGCTTCAATACGAGTATAACCCGACGCACTTCTCGCGGGGTATAGTCAGCTATGCGGGCGTAATATCCTCCTACATGGTGACGTCCCAATCCCTCGTGCGACAGCATGGCATAACAGCAGGTACACAGCTGCAGACATACATTGAGAACTATTACCAGTTGAATTCACATATGACGGTGCGCTGCAGTTGGTCCACGCCCGCCCCGGTGCCGATGCTCATCGATTTGAGCGGTTGCAATGTATTACTTAATCAATCTTTTCGCGTTGGCGATTGCGGCTCGCTAACAGAGGTCTTTATGAATCAGCTACGAATTTTAGCTTACATACGTGAGGACATCGTTAGCTATTACAAAGATGAGCAGGCAGGATTGAATACCGAACCAGTCTATCGTTGTGGCAGTGGCATTGATATGGACGAGCTACGTGAATCTATAAACAAAACAATGACAGAGGTTTCGGGCTTTACCGACATTTTTACAGATGGTCATGCGGACTATGACTTTGAGGAGGTTGTGCAGCGTGCCCAGCAGCGAATGCTTACGGATCTAACCGACAAGTTGTGGGACTTGCTTAGAGGTAAGTATTTTTACAGTATATTTCCCCACATAAGTTAATGTTTATTTCGTTTCTCAACAGGTTGCTCATCGTACAAAGATCTAAAGATCGCTTTCAGCATGCTTTTTCAATGCGCTGTGCGCTGTAATATTGTGGTATGTGAAAAGATGGTTAAATATTTAAGATGTAACTGATGTTATATTTATATATAGAACACGCCCACGAACAAAAATCGACTTGCTGAAATCATTTCGAATTTGGCCAACAGCCGTTTAGCCATGCCTTGCCTGAGTGGTGCAGAGCCCCTAGAATTACTACTGGAGATTGGTTTAGAGAAGGTCTACAAAGACTATGAGTTTATCTTTACAGAAAGTAAAGTATGCAGTACCAGCTTTTTGAAAGGTAGTAGTGAGCCAGCTAATTCCACTTTTAATGATGGGTCTTCAACGAATGATCTGTCCAAGTTGCGCAAATCGTTGCACAATGCGGTGCGCGGTGATGCTTTAGTTGGTGGAATGCGCAAGACGCTACTGCATCACAGTGCGGGTAGTAAACAAGCAGGCGAGAAGTTTAAAAATGACGATGTCACTGGTCTTAAGAACAGCAATTTTGATGAACAGGAAAGTGTGCTAAGAGTGTCTAAGCTTTTTCAAATACATTGCGCGTTGGAGCATCTCTTAATGATACACATTAATTTAAATTTACCCAATGGTTAGTTTATTTAAAAAAAAATAATTTCTTTATTTATAATTATATTTTCTGTTTGGTTTTGAAGTTTACTCAGATGTCTGCACTCAGCTGTTGAATAAGCAACCGCGCTTGGTAGAGAGTTTTAATGATGATTTAAACGATATGGTAGACATTGAGCTATCGGCGCACTATGTGCGCGAGCATTTGGATGGGAAAGATCCGCATTCACGGCAAATAACTATGACGTCAGAGAGTAAATTTAGAGAACATACAACTACATTCTACTTTAATGTGGACAACATTTGCCCACCTGAGCTGGCGCAGTGCTTTCAGTGCGATGGTAAACAGTTAATACTTCTATTCTTTAGTTAGATGTATTTATATTGAATTTGTTATAGATAAAGAGCTGGTCAAGGAACGCACTTATCACTGTTGGCTCTACCGAAAAATTCGTACGCTGAAATAAACACCCAAATTAAATTCAAATTTTAAAACATGTGTATGCATTTAGTTTATAAATATTTGTACAACAATTGCCGCTTAACATTACAACAAGCTTTGCGCACCACACAGCGCGATTCACGAAATCATGTCGTCTGAATTCTTACAAGTTTTAATCTATGCAAGCGTCTTGGATAGTTCACGGCTTAGAACAGAACTAAATTATTGGTTCTTTTTCTAAATTTTGATAGTAGACACCTTCTGTTCGCAATTTGCGTGTGTTTTGCTTAGCATATTCTAAACAAAGTGCAAGCACGGCGAGGAAGTGACCATATGCAATCAGGCGTATAGTAATGCTATAAATCGGCCCAAGCGTGTGCCTAATGGGTACCTCATGTGAGCCATGGCGCCACGTCAAACAGCCTCTAAAAATGTTACAATCCAATTAGTGCAATGTGCCACTTGGTTGTCGTCGTCTTCTTCAAATACATAGGTCGATTGATTTTCAATTCTCAGACGTGCGTGAAATGCGCTGCGGTTCAGACGTGTCTCGGCTACAACTGGATAAAAAAAATATATAAAGACAAAAAACCAAAAGGAATATTTGTTGGCCACGACGCACACACGTTTACAAGGCTTCAACAAAGCGACGCACATCCTGTATTAGGATAAAATAATAACACGAAGGAAGCCTAATAGTTTAATTTAATTTAACTTACTGTAAATGCCAATTATCGCGTACGGATAATCCAATTAACAAAATGGTGTGTATTACACATGTAATAATAAGAAAGAGAAAAAGCTATATTTTTACAGCACAACGATAAATATCCTTTTTTTGGGATTGCCGATGTTTGCTTTAAAAGTGTTAAAAATGTGAAACATCGTCTAAATGTTTATTGCATTCTTATCAAAAGCGGCAGAATTGTAGTTAAGTTTAAAAGCTTAGAAACTTCCGGACTATTAACCAGTTCGGAGCTTTCCTAGAAACAGTGAATCTTTAGGGTTTCCCACTCTTTTCTAGGGCCTCGAGTTCTTCTTTAAGTTTGGATATGCGTTTTTAACGATAACGCTCATTATCATGATCTGGATGTCCTTGGCGCGTGCCTCGATTTTTAGTCGGGAGATGGAAGAGACTCGCTATCCACCGTGCACTTACAACGTTATGTGCACCTGCTCCAAATCATTAACAGATCTGGGAATTGTGCATTGCAAGAATGTACCATTTCCCGCCTTGCCCCGCATGGTTAATCAGTCCAAGGTAGGTGTTTGTAGTTAAGTACTTACAGTACATATGAGGTAATCTCTGGAACAGGTTTTCATGCTGCACATGGAAAACACGGGACTGCGTGAGATCGAACCGTATTTTCTACAATCTACGGGAATGTATCGACTTAAGATTTCGGGCAATCATTTAACCGAAATACCAGATGATGCCTTCACCGGCTTGGAGCGATCTTTATGGGAGCTTATACTGCCGCAAAATGATTTGGTTGAGATACCGTCAAAGTCCTTACGTCATTTGCAGAAGTTGCGCCTTTTGGATCTATCAGATAATCACATAACGACAATACACCATGATTCGTTTCGTGGCTTAGAGGATTCGTTGCAAAGCTTGATTCTGGGCGAGAATTGCATTTCAATGCTCATGTCGCATAGTTTTTCAGGTCTACTTAATTTGGAGACATTAGATCTAAGCGGCAATAATCTGTTTGAGATCGATCCGAATGTGTTTGTGGATGGCATGCCGAGGCTGACTCGTTTGTTGCTCACGGATAATATACTGTCAGAAATACCCTATGATGCACTAAGTCCTTTAAAGAGTCTGCGTACTTTAGATATTTCACATAATGTCATCTGGTCACTGAGCGGAAATGAAACTTACGATATAAAGGCTAGTGCTAAACTTAATCTGGACAATTTACACTTGGAGTATAATCATATAGAAGTTTTACCGCCGAACTCCTTCAAATATTTCGATACAGTCAATAGAACCTTTTTTGATGGTAATCCAATACATACGCTTAAGGTGGGTCCAACACGGAGTCTATTTATGATCTGTCTTTAATTGGGACGGCTTTATTTGCAGGACGACGCATTTAAACCGGCTCGAATTCGTGAGATCTATATGCGTTATTGTGGACTGACCAATATTTCCCCGGTAGCCTTCGACAGTTTAGTAAACAGTTTACAGATTTTGGATTTATCTGGCAACAATTTAACCAAGTTGCACCACAAGCTATTCAATAATTTCGATGTCTTGAGGTGAGTAAACTAAAATAGGTACCCGCTAATCCTATTTCCAAGCACCCTACAATGTGGGGCTTCGCTAATGTGAGCTAAGTGTGTGACCTGCTTTCGCAGAACGTGAAGAGAAACGATATAGCAATAAGTAGCAATAGTTAACCAAGCCAATCGTTTGACACTTATTACAGGGTCATTAGCATGCGGGACAATAAGATAAAAATCCCGAAGCCCACCGAAACATTTAATGCCATGCACTATACGCTGCTCAAGCTGGATCTCAGTGGTGATCGCAATGATCCAACCAATTTGCAAACTCTTCGCAAGTAAGTGGACCCCAGCACTTAAGAGTTCCTGCTCCCCACACACCCTTCACCCGAGCAAATCGTTTTTGTATTTATTTTCAAAAAGTATGACCAGAATGCGGAACATGCGCTCGCTATCCATTTCGCGCATGGGCACCTCATCTGTGGGTCCGGAGGACTTCAAAGACTTTGGCGTTGAGCTGGAGGATTTGCAGATAACACGTGCCAGTCTCTCGGGTATACAATCACATGCTTTTAAGCATGTCCGCGGACTGAAGCGGCTCGACTTTAGTGAGAATGGGATCTCCAGCATTGAGAATGATGCATTCCATGAGGTAGATCTACTCGCTGCATTTAGCTTAATTTTACACATAATTGTGTTTTATTTAAAGATTGGGCATTCCCTCATTTCGCTTAAGATGTCACATGGTTATTCGGGTAATGCATTACCTGCGGAAGCTCTACGTCATTTGACCTCCCTCCAAGAGCTGGACTTTAGCAATAATCAGATTACCAGTATGAGCGATACGAGCTTTCATTTTCTGAAGAATCTGCGATTATTGGAGTTGCACGACAATCGCATTGAGCAGGTGCTTAAGGGTACTTTTCAGGGCGATATACACTCAAAGCTGGAGGAGATCTCACTGCGCTTTAATCATCTTAACTCTATCTCTCAGCACACCTTCTTTGATTTGGAAGCATTGCGCAAACTGCAGTTGGATGATAATAAAATTGACAAAGTGGAACGACGCGCTTTCATGAACCTCGACGAGTTGGAATATCTCAGTCTTCGCGGCAACAAGTTAAACAATTTGGCCGAGGAGTCCTTCCAGAACCTTCCCAAGCTGGAAATACTGGATATTGCCTTTAATCAGCTGCCCAACTTTAACTTCGACTACTTTGATCAAGTAGGGACTTTGTCGAATCTAAATGTGAACGTTAGCCACAACCAGATCAGGCAGCTGATGTACAACTCATCATGGAGTGGTCGCAATGAGCATGGTAAGACACTTCGGAACAATTCTTGTGATATTAGGCACTAAAAAATTGTCTCTCCTATAGGTGGCATGTACCATTCGAATATTAAGATATTGGATTTGTCGCATAATAACATCTCCATCATTTATCCCGGCTACTTCCGACCAGCTGAGATTTCACTGACGCACTTGCATCTGGGTTATAACTCCCTTATGGTATGTATTTAATTCTATATTTAAATTGAAGTATGAATAAAAAATGCTCAAACAGAATTGATGAATATATAGATTTTTCATAATTAATTTTTTTGGTCCGATTTTAAAATAGTTTTATTCGATTAGTCTAAGCTTATTATCTATCAAACTGGACACAATTAAATTAAAGTCCGTAGCCTTTTTATATTAGAATGTTGTATATATTATGATGATATATATTTTTTAGAACACCACGCGCGACGTTTTCGGTAATATGCCACATCTGCAATGGCTGGATCTAAGCTACAATTGGATACATGAATTGGACTTTGATGCCTTTAAGAACACAAAACAACTACAGCTTGTCTATTTCGATCACAATTATTTGACTGATATACCTCAGGATATATTCAAGCCTGTCTACAGCTTACGTATTGTGGACTTCTCCCATAATAAGCTGCGCGGCTTACCTGACAATTTGTTCTATAATGGCGGCATGGAAAAGTGAGTGATTAAAAGATACTTTTAGATATTTTTATAATTTATAACATTTATGACAGATTGGATGTCTCTCACAATATGCTTCTGAAGATACCATCTTCGTCGTTGTCCAGCTTGGCTGCTCTGACGCTTTGTGAGTTGCATCTGTCCAATAATTTCATCTCAACAATTCACAGCATGGATCTGTCGAATAAGTTTAGAGTAAGTTTCGTACTATAGATTTACCTTGTATTCAGATTCTGTATTGTCTCCAATTATTTTCGTTATGTGACCATTTTAATCTCTCCTTATGCCTTCTCTATATGTTTTAGTCTTTACGTTATTTGGACATATCTTACAACTACTTGCTGCGGATCGATGATGCTGTTTTTGCAACCATGCCTAAGCTAGCCGTACTAGATCTATCACATAATCGCGATCTCAAGGTGATGGATAAATCGTTTATGGGTCTGGAGACATCTTTGATAAAGCTTGGCCTAGAGAATGTGTCGCTGAGCACCGTTCCCGAAATACGTCTTAAGTATCTTCGTGAATTCCGTCTTGGATATAATGAGCTCCCGTCCATTCCGCAGGAGCTTGCGAATAATATGAGCAATCTTCGGATGTTGGATCTATCTAACAATGATTTGACCAATGTACCCTTGATGACTCAATCTCTGCCACATTTGCGGTTAGTCAAACAATACTTGTACATTTCAATAATAATTATTTAAGTTCCGTTTCTTCTAGTCGGCTAATGCTCTCTGGCAATCCCATCACCTCACTGAATAACAACAGTTTCGATGGCGTTAATGAGGATCTAGAAATGTTGGATATATCCAATTTCCGCTTGCACTATTTTGAGTATGGTTGCCTGGATTCTTTGCCTCATTTGCGGTCACTCAAGTTAACCGCCTATTCGCATCTGGAACACTTCAATATACCGCATTTGCTGCGCCATCATCACAACATCCGGGAGCTGTGGATTGAGGCCCCGCAGCCATTCACGCGTATAGTAAAAAAGGGATCCGGTCCCACGCAGGAAATGCAAACGGTACAGCTGGGCATGCCCACGGATTTGCTGCGCGAGATGGAAGGACATCTGCCTTCTAAGTTGACCAACATTACGTTTAGTGGACCTCAATTCACCAACCTTAATGAACGTATATTGCGAGTAAGTATTTACTTTCTGCCATTTAAGTGTTTTTTGCTAAAAGTTTATTTCCTATAAGTTTTTAAGTAGCCCTTTTTCATTGATAAATTGTTGGAACTTTCGTGAAAAATCAGAATTTAAAATGTATTATGTATATATGTTACAATTCTGCAAAAATAACTTAATTTAATACCTAAGTTATAAGAGTCGGAAGTAAAACTCATTTGATTATACATTATTTTTCTGGACAGGGCATGCGATCCCCTTATCTTTATATGCAACTGTTCAACACGTCGATGCAAGCTTTGCCTCCAAACTTCTTTAAGAATATGGGTCGCGTGAGAAATATTTCCTTGGATATACGCTATCATAATCGAAACTTGAAGAAAATACCTAATCCGAATACGGGCGCAGTGCCTTATCTGCCAAATAGCGTTTTTCTCACTGACCTCAAGATGTCGCATACGGACCTTAACTGCGATTGCGATTTGGGGTACCTAATCAATCTATTTTGAACTTTCATGTACATTAAAAGTATCGCTTTGATTTCCAGCTGGGTGGAGTTTTGGCAACGCAAGCGGCGACAGTATATCTGCTCATCGCAGACCTGGACTGATACGGTATTTCGCACCTTTATGAATTCACCTTGCCAGGTGTACGGACGACATAATTGCGACGATCATGACGACGATCTTCGGGAGACTCGTTGTGATAATAAAGGCGGGCAGCAACTGCTCGAGGTGAGTACCTTTGTTGTGACTGAATGATCAAAATCTAAAATAAAGAAGTAGAAATCATGTTTAATAAACTTAACTTAATTTTTTCCTAATTTGCAGGCTTTGAAGTTTGATCTAGAATGCGGTTGGGATAATGCTAATTGTCGAGAAACGGCTCTCGTTATAATTTCCGTTTGTTTGGCATTTGTGTTCTGGATGTGACTTCTGTACTTTGCATATAAGACGTCCACCGACTTTTACAATATTCTGGAGCAAGTCTATGGCAGAAATGTCATATAAGATTTGCCAATGGAACATCTAGAACTTAAACGTGATGAGAGACCTTTTTTAAAACCTTTTTTTTGTTCTTCTTCGAAGTCCTTTCTTAATACCTTTCAGCCAATCTTTAGAGTCCTTGGTAACGCCTTATATGTAGGTACCCCTAGTTATCCCAGACACTTTAGTATACTCTGCACACTATTAATGTTTCACTCATTTAAACTTATAATTATTATCATTTACATTTATATCAATTTCTTTTCTATATAATCCAACTATGTTAGTCCTTATATTTAATCCTCCGATTTATAACTATAAATATAAATACTTAAGTTAGGTCACGTCGCTGCTTAAAAAATTTTAAATGAAAGTCTGTAAAATGTTTCATAAACATAATAAATATTTACGGTAGGTTAAATGGCCTTCGGGCTAGTTTATTATCTATTCGTTTTATTTTGTTTGTCATCATCTTTCAGCATTGGACTTTATAATGATTCTAAAGCAGAAATGCCGTGCAGAAAAAAAAACAACGACGACAACAAGCAATTATAAACTTTTGCTAAAAGTTTTAGCTTGGTTTTTTCATACGGTGAATTATTACGTACTGCCACATTGAACTTTTTGTTGCTTCCTTTTATTGTGTACTTTATTTTTAATACCCTGTAAATATTACAATGTAAAAGATGTAAAAATATGTAAAACAAACTGAAAATGCTATCAAAATTGCACAGTTTTTATACCAGTATCGGGATTTACCCTAAGATATATTCAAAGTTCAAAGTTCAAATGGGAGGTGGTACGTAAAATTTGTCACACTATGTTATATATATAGATAGTTATTACAATTATACGGGTTTTTATTTGTTTAACTGTTTATTAATGCACATATATAATTAATGTGTTGGTAGAAGTAGTACACCAGAGAGGATATTTTTAAGTCAATCACTAACAGATTGTTTTACACTGATTTGTGTGAATTTTTGCTGTTGTTTATTTTTGGCAGTTTTATTGAGCTAAAGTACTTTGTGATATATGGACGGGCGCGTGGTTGGCCAAAGAGGTTAAGGGACGGGGAGTGTTCGGGAGCAGCGTTATCGCACTATATTTCAAATGGAGCGGCAACAATCTCATCAACTTCCCGTTTATGCACTTTGCCAATGCCCGTGGCAGGGGTCGGCGCCTCACAACGTCCAGAATAGTGGAGCTATGGATATTTTTATAGAGTAGGTTCAGTATGAATAGGAATATATGTGTATGTGTGTGTGGGTGCGTTTTCAGTTATGGTTTACCTCCTTGCCAATTAAATTTTCAAAACGTGGCCGTATAAATGTCCAGGCACCCATATTGCGGGGTTCCTCCTGGCTCCAGATGAAAGCTGAGCAAGAAAACGAGTGAGAGAAGAGGATTACAAGAGTTAAACATATTTGTGTACAGAACTTACTCTGGACATTGCCATACTGAGCTAGCTGTGCCTGCAGCTCTTCCACCGGGAATGGGCAGAGGGATTCAAGCCGTATAATAGCCGTGTTCTGGATTTGCCGTTTGGCACGCTCCTCAATCAGGCTATAATAGTGTTTACCGCTGCAGATTATGACCTTGCGAACTTGCTCTGGCTGCACTATGCTGTCGCCTAGAAAAATTTGAATGTAGCTTAGGTCGATGGTATAGGGTTCGTGTCTAAAATATTGCTACCCTACAACAAATTTGCTTTCCATACTGGAAAGTAAAATAGTCGTTATTGTTTACTTTAGGAAAGATTCCAAATTTGTTTGGTCTAGTAGTTCCATTCTTTTTGTTACGTTTTAAAACTCCAAATCCATGTTGATCGATATTATAGATAAATAGACCAAGATTTTTACATTGATCAATAATGATAATGTTGGCCTACATTTTCTTCCAGTTCTTTGAGTTGCTTGCATTTTATTTATACACCTGGTGTAGCCACATTCAATGGGATCAGGATATAATAAGTAAAGCTCACCTAGAACATTGAGGAACAGCGTGCCAGGCTGAAAGTCCTCGTACGTTGAAGTTGCAGCCGCAAGGCGCAGCAGTGTCTTAGGTGCTACTACGACCAACGGCTTGCGGAAGTTCCTCGCCAACTGGCGGCGTAAAACATGGTAGTATTGAGCTGGTGTCGTGGGATTCACCACATGGATGTTGACACTGTCGCCATCCGGTGATGTTTCCTTGGAGTCGGAAAGCTGTAGGAAACGCTCTATGCGACAAGAGCTATGCTCGGAAGCGGCACCATCGTAACCATGTGGCAGCAGCATAACCATAGCATTGGATTCCATCCATTTGCCTGTGTTGAGAATGGATTAATCGAGTTTTAGCTTACTATTGGATACCTAGTACTCACTCTCGCCAGAGACTATGAAAGCATCGATGATGATTTGGGCGCCATTGGCAAAGTCACCAAACTGTGCTTCCCAAATAATTAGATTCTGGGGGTTATCTATGGCCATGCCATACTCAAAGCCTAGAACCGCTTCCTCAGAAAGAATGCTGTGTGCCAGCTCCAATTTACCCCCATTTCCGCCCTCCATCTGGTTGAGAGGTACGTACATCTCATTGGTCTGTTGATCCACCAGCATGGCATGCCGATGAGAGAAGGTGCCACGACCCACATCCTCACCACTGAAGCGTACATTGTGGCCCTGGTACATGAGACTGCCAATGGCCAATGCTTCCGCTGTGGCCCAGTCAATTTTAGTGCCAGCCTCCAGTTTTTTGAGCCTGGCTTGGACAAACGTTTTAAGCAGATGAGGATGTATGTTCTGAAATGGAAACTTCTTTAAGCTGAGAGTGATATAAAGCAGTAATATTTTTTCTGTTCGGATAGCACAAATAATAACTGTTAATATAGAATCAAAGTGCATACAATTTTTAAAGAGAACAATCAGGGTCTGGACCAGCTTTCAGCGTAGTCAGGCCTTCACTATCTTTCTACTCACAAAGTCTGTGGGGTAGGCGACACTCTGCTGACCAATCCAGTGCAGCAGGCCATAGTCCAGACCCGTATCCCAGTAGGTAAGCTCATTGGCAGGCGCAAGCTGAAGGCCTGCCCATTTCTGCTCAAAGTAGCTTGGAGGTGGCTGATAACTGGGCGCCAGGCCCAGCTCCTCGTTAAGGTATGACATAAACTGCTCTCGCACTTGCTTTGCCCGTTCCGCGCTCAGCAGACCCTGTTTTGCCAGCTCTGCTGCGTAGAGATCTGGTACAGATTGCCGCTGGTGGACAATTTGATAGACCAGGGGATTGGTAAAAGTAGGATCGTCTACCTCGTTGTGACCCCAACGACGGTAGCAGTTTAGATCAATAAAGACGTCCTTGTGGAACTCGCGTTGATAGCGAAAAGCGAGATTGGTAATGCGAGCCAGCGCCTCTGGATCATCACCATTGACATGAAAGACTGGCGCCTGTATGGTCTTAGCCAGATCGGAAGAATATTCGGTGGAGCGGCCGCGCTTGGCGGGCGTGGTGAAGCCCACTTGATTATTGACAATCAGATGCAAGCTGCCACCTACTTCAAAGTGGGGCACATAGGCCATGTTGAGACACTCTTGATTAATACCCTGGCCGGGAAAAGCTGCATCTCCATGAAGTATCACATTCAGAACATGTTTGCCAAAACGTTCAGCGGTGGACTCGCTGCTGAAGGCCCCTTCGCGGCGACTTTGCAGTTTGGAGCGAGTCTTGCCCATGGCCACGGGATTGGCGGCCTTTTTCGAAAATTGTAAAAGGAAAAAGGAGTTAACTCTCTTAAAAACTTAGCAGGAGTACTCACCTCAAGATGCGAGGGATTGCGCACCATGCTAAAGTTGATGCTCTTGCCAAGCACCTGCAGCTGCTCAGAAACATCTGCAAAAGATGTGGGTTTCATTAAATTACGCATAAGCTACTTGTGCCGCGCTTCCAAATAAAAAGCAGACAACAAAAAATACCCATTGCCCTGTTACTCCTTCTCTTCTACAAGTTTTACTTACGGAAGTGACTTATGACGTCCGACATGGCTTCGACGTCGTCGGCAAACTCCGATGTGCCGCTGAGCTTGCGAAAAACTTTTGCTGGCCGCATGTTCAACAGCACCACCTGCAGGGGGGTGCGTCCACGGTGGGGCATGGCCAGCACCACATGCTCAATGTTCTCTGTTGTCATCGTGGATGGGTAGATGCCAAAGAAACAAAGTTTTAAGAACTAAATTGGATTAGGGTGCGTCGTTATACGAGTGTACGAGAATACTATCTTTTGTGTCCTATGAAGAGCAGTCAAATGATAACTATATCACACTATATATGTTGAAAAGTGATTATACAATAAACTATATTAACAACTTTTAAATAGATAATAATATATAATTTTTACTAATACATTCTTTAATCATTGACGAAGATTTTCCCAAGTTTTTTAATTAACTCTTTTAATTAAAAAAAAAATATAAAAGAAGTTTTTATTTTTTGTAAGTGGGTCTAAACATGTCCTTTTTTGGGAGGTGCGTTAATTGAGAATTAGCCACAAAGGCTTGAGATCTTATTAACAAATATTTATTCGAAAATATTCTTAACTTCAATGGGCAAAACTAAACTTCAATAAAATATCTTCAAATTCACTTCCTGGCTGTAATCCAGACCAAAGTTGACTTATTATTATTTCATAACTAATCTTTGATTATTTCACTCTTAATTTCACTTGCATAACATTAGGATTAGAACAATTTAGCTTAATGCTGAACTGACCTTGAACGCTGTCGCGAAGGAGCTGCCAAAAGAATGCCATCATGGATTCCGCACCTTCGCCGCTGTAACGCTTGACCGTGGGAAATTTGAGGGCCATGAAATTCTCCCATGCCTGGGACTTAATTAGCAACTCGGCGATTTCGCAGCGCTCCGTCGACTGCAGATGGTGGTCGGACAAGGACTCAAAGTTTTTGGCTAGCCATTCGCGCTCCTCGGTGTCCTGTCGAGCAGGTTTATTTTATTTTGTGGTGGAAGGAGCTGTCTCAGCAGTTTTATAAAAGAGTTATACGATTGCTTACCTCAACATACGCGAACTCCGCACTGGCCGCGCTGCTGCAGTAAATGTCGCGGAGCAGCTGCTCCAACTGGGCCACGTTTTGGGTTTCTGTAGATGTACTCAGGAGGCCGGCGGTGCGCACCGTTTGCTGTGTCTGCAGTCCATAAAATGCGGGATTTAATTCCTGCAGATCGCTGAAAAAGGACACATAGGTTTACAATACAAAAGATGCACGAAGCGTGTAATATATATAAATTATATGTTACTTAAAATGCTACTGGGGTCAAGTTCTCGGTTTATTTACCTTTGAATCGAGGACGCTTCGATACTGATGGGATTTACGGCTGCCAATTTGTGTCCATGCTGGCGAAAAGCCTCCACCCAGCGATAGACATTGGCCTGTGTATTCCGGGCCTGCTTAACCTCCTCGGCCACTGAAACACATGCGTAAACAAAATATATATTTCCAATCGCACTTATAAATTATTTAAAAAACAGATTCAGAGTAAAAGATATAGAAAATAAGACACGTATTTGTGAGCAAACATTGTCGGCTTTTACGAATTTATTGGCTTTTTATTTTTATGGCATATTTATTTGGGGTATGCGCGCCAATAGTCAAACCGGACATATTAGCTTTTCAATGCCTTGCAAATAATATTCAATTACTCTATTATGTATTCGTTTATTTTAATCTAAGTAAATACCAAAAGTATATAAATGTAATTTACTGAGACTTTAACTAAAAAAATTAGATATTTTGAAATTCGATAGGTGATTACATTTCGGGGTTTGAAATGACCTGAAATCAGTATATGTTGACTAAAACTCATATTGATTTATTCATTATTAAAAGTATTTCTATTTCATATAATAGCTTAGCTTAGCTGGATAAGTAAATTGTTGCTTTGTAGCTTCATATAAGTGAGATATGACATTTGCGTTTTATGGGCTGCTCTGTTTTTTGTGTTTTATTTTCGGTGTAAGCCGTTGGGAGCTCGTTGCTGCTTAGGTGTTTATGTGCTTAATGCGTGTGTAAATGTATATGAATATGTGCGTGTGGGTTCGTAAGCTAGGCGCAAGCGACTGGTACCATTTGACAGTCCTCAGACGACTTATTTGGAAATGCATTAAAATTTAATATTTTTCAACAATTTATGCAATTCGTTGACAAAGTTGCTTTCTTTTCTGGGAATAAATCAATTTATTTTGGCAGACCATGCAGGTTCTGTTGATGCTGCTTGGCATGTCAAACACACAATGAATGATGAATGATATTTGTGGCAAAAATATTTCATATTAAGCGGGCAAATATTATTGAAGTAGCGAGCACAGAATAATGGTCAACGTGACAGTTATATATGAGAGACAGAACACATTACGAAAGTGCAAGCAAGTCCTTGATTGGGGGATGTAAACTGAATAAAAAGGCGTAACGAAGTTCGCGGCTCGTAGCTCGCAGCTAATGCTGATGTCATACAATAGTCTGTCATCAAGTCAACAAGAAAATGAGTCTTGACGTTGTCCCGCAGGTCCACAGGAAAAGCAGTAAAGGAGCTGCCAAACCGAATACCAGTTGAGTTCAATCAAAGTCTAGTCGAGTTGTCCTCTGATCCCGTATAGGGAAAGAAAGTTTTCAACAGTTTTTACAATATTCGGATATAACATTGGTTATCGTTCCTATACATGTATTTCCTTTAAAAAAGCTATTCTTTTCTTAGGGGTCATCCCGATAATAATAGGGATTAGTAATATGAGTATCTCTGAGTGTAAAAACCATGTCTATTTAATTTTCTAACTTCCTGTTCCACTCTCTCTATTTGCATGTTAATAAAGGTAGACGTGTCTATGATAAGGTCATAGTTCTGCTCACGCTTCGTCCTGTTCAATAGACCCTGCCACTTGTGTGGATGGCTAAGCCTTGGTTGGAGTCGAATTCTGAATTTTTGGTCCTTTGTTTGCACAACTTTGTTATTTTGCTGTGCACACACACATATATGTATGGGTGCGCTTGCTTTTTCATTGCATAGTTTTGTTTTAATTTGTATTGCCTTTGCACCTAAAAATCGTTGTAGTCATGGCCCGAAATAGAATCAAGGACAAATAATTGACTTTCCATTAGTAAGTAAAAAAAATAGAAGAAGCTTTTGGCTATGTTCAAAACAAAATTTCGTGCCTTATCCTAGATTAATTCAATTTGAAGCTCACCTTAGACATTGTCTAAGACCCTTATACCTTGGTAATTACCCATATTTTCTTTCCAAATCCCATGCTCCTTCCTAATCGCCGATATATGAGTCCGATTTGACTTATTATTTATATATTGCAAATTAATGTAATATAGTTTAAATTACAAATAATTTGCTGTTTGTCAAACGTGAAAAAATACGAATAAAGTTACAACAGGTTGCTGAATGTTCGATGTATGAGAAAGTTCGAACAGACAAGTATGAGTTGGAAAGCCTCTGTTTGTTTTGGTTTGTCTGCAGCAATTCGCACTGTTGTTTTTGATTGCGGTTTGCTGCTATGGCTGAAGGGTTTGCGGTAACACTCAAACACGCATTGATAAACAAACAAACAAAAACAACATCAACAGAAAGTGCGTGCCTCGCTGTACAGCGCCTTCCACAAAAATATTGCACACAATTTCTTTTTTAGCTTAGCAGGGCTCGACTTATCAAAGGTGTTTGCTAAAAATGATTGTTATCTCAGCAGCTGAAACTTGTACAGTCAGATTATAAAGGAAGTCGTAGCAATCTTTCAGCTAAACACTGATTACTCGGCTACATAACTCAACACACTTGCAGGTACAAATATATAAATTTTGTTTTGTTATATTTAAAATAATACCTTGATAAATGCGCTTGGGTAGCGGTCGATAGCCCCATACGCCTTCTTTACTGTGATAGTTGCGCTGTGGGCGTGGCACTCTGGCAAATATACGTTTCGCGCTTGGAAAGTTTCGGAGCATATTTGTTTTTAAATTATGTAGTTCTTATTTTAATATTTTAATTGGCTTTCTTTATAATTTGTCTTTTGTAGCCGCTGCCCTTCCTTGATGTCAACCGCCGCAGTTCACGTTCGACTCACAACTGAAAATTGTTCTGTTTTCAAAGACCCCCTTGGGTTTAGGCGTTGCTGATAAGCAAACTATCAGCAGACGTCTGCCTAAGAGGCTGAATATAAGTAGTCTGTATTGAGTATCTTTGCCGCTATGCATAGCAAACCGATCTACTTCGCTCTCTTTCAGTCTCTCTTTCAGTCTGGCCGATGTCCAGACTGGAAGTATTCCTCTCTGCCTTTCTTTGGCACTGTTCCACTTGATTTAGGTATATACAAATAATGGACTCTCTTTATATTTATTATTTGAACATACTTTTGGGCTGCAGATTTATTTCAATGAATGTGAAAGCTGTCAGTTTGCTTTTTATTTTCGTTTATGATTGTTTAAAATATTTTTTTGTATTTATTTTTTAAATTTTACCTTCTATTAACAATTATGTGCTATACAAAGTTTTTTTTTTTTAATACTAAATAATAAAAGGTGCTCTTGACCTTTTGACATTGCACACACATTGCACACCAGGCTATACTGCGTTAATATTTATAATTTTTAATTTAATCAGTTGAACAAAATAAATGATGAATATTAATTAAAAACTTATTAGCATAATATGTTATTATTAAGCAGCGAAAATATTTAAGAGATTTTCATTAGCTGCTGTTCAATGCGTCACTGAATTCATTCATGAATTGAAAGCTGAAGGCAGGAAATACCGAATTGTTGTTTCAGTGTGGGTCATTGTTTATTTTTATAATGGGGCTACGTATAGGCCATACGACGGGCATTAAAGAAAGGTAGAAAGATGATTAACTGTAATGAAAATAGATAAAAAGCGAATGTGCGAGAGCCTATGTAATAAAAAAGGACATAGAAAGAGACAGATACATAGACAGAGAGAGAGAGAGAGAGAGAGAGAGAGAGAGAGAGAGAGAGAGAGAGAGACAGAGACAGAGAGAGAGAGAGAGAGTGAGTGAGAGAGAGGGGGGAGAGGGAGAGAGAATAATTCAGTCAAGTGTAGTAAATAAACAATAGTATTTGGAAACGGAAAACTTGCCCAATAGTCCAAGCAATTCTACTTGGCGAACAAAATGTAGAGCGCCGAAAAAAAAGTACGGTTATCACAGCGTGGATTTTACCTGATAAGAAGCGCAATAGCTATAGAGCATAAAAGATAAGGGGCCCAAGATTTCACAATTAACAAAAAGAGGTGACAAGTGTAGCTAGTCGATGGCTTTTGGCAACGCCCAGAGTTCAGTCTTAACTGAGCGTAACGCCGTAGAGAACGTACTTTTTTAGGTGTTCATAAGGTTGGTAGTGTTGTAAAATGTAATTAGAAATATATATGTGACTGATAAGTTATGAAAATTCCTGATGATATCATCATAAGAAAAAATTGTTTTAAATAGCTTGGTATTTTAAATTAAATTTTTAAAACTAAAACCTTTATTCGTGATTTTAAATATTATAAATACTTCGAAATAGTTAAGTTTTACAGTGTTATATTTATAAGAAGCACAAAGGTGGTGATGATGTCATCAAGTGAAAATCCAATAAGGCGAAAACAATTTTCAAGTGAAAATCCTTAATTAATTATTTTAAGTGACATCCATTTATCTACATCCTTTTAGTGCGAAAACGAAACGAATAACGAATCTGGCAAAAGCGGATTGAAAATATACTCATAAGGTGTGAAAATGCGCTTCAAACTGTTTGTGGCCTGTACGCTGGCCTGTTGCCTTATGGCCTATGTGCTGGCCAACGAGAATATCTCAACGGAAGTGGAAGATCAAATTATTAAAGCGGCGTCCGCGAACAAAGAGTCTAAAATTGCACAAGCCGTCGAGCTTGTGGAAAAAGTGCAACCATCTTCGACACCGGCCATCAAAAAGGCGGAAAAAACTGTTCCTGCCAAACCCGCAGGCATGTTTAGTCCGGCGCCATCAGTTAAGGCTAAAGTGACACCCAGTCAGGTGCCATTAATTGGGGGCTCCGACGACATTCTTACCGTGGCGGGTCTTAAGCCGCAGACCAAATCCGCCGCACTAGTCATGCCCTTCGACTATTTAGGAGAGCTATATGATTTGGATTCCTCGGGCTACAATTGGGGTAAGTTGTGTTTGTGGCTGTAACAGCTGCTGATTCAGTTCCCATTACTCATATGTCGCATTATTCGTTCAACTATCTTATCAGCCAGCGTTTGGCCTGCATGCCTATGCAATGTTTGCTCGATAACTTGGTTGGACTCGAAACCTACCCACAGTTATTTCTCTGTGGGTGGACTGGTAGAGCCTCTAACCAGACTATACTACTCGATAAGATAAAACCGAGTACAGGTTAATATTAGCTTACGTTGATTCAAAACTAGTGAGAGAGATAGAGAGAGTGAGACCTAATGAGATAAAGCGAGAGATAAAGAGAGAGAGAGAGAGAGAGAGAGAGAGAGAGAGAGAAAAAATAGAGAGTCGGTGCGAAAAGAGACTCTTTGGAAACAGGTGTGCTTTATTATATATTTCCAATGATTCACTTTACAACAGTTCTGATAGCTTGTAATCGGAATTGATATGGTGGACAACAACACCTTGTGCATCCATTAGTCATCCGTTATCTGGGTACACATTGTGAATAATTGCTCTTAAATAAAGTTATTCTTTGTCCTTCAGCTATCTGACTAAAATTAGTTTTTGAAGATTGGGATATTTTTTCGAGTATTCTATTGTTTATTATATATTAAGTTTTATATTTTGTTTTTTAAAAATTGAAGAGGTCTATGAAATTTTGCGTTCGACTTAAGAGCTTGTACTGCTTATACTGTGCGACGTTTGAATGTGGGCGTGTCACTAACTGCTGCATTCCTATGCATTCATCGAGATGCGTTGCTCGTACTCAGCAATACGTAGCCGCACGGGCACAACCAGGCTCAGGTCCTCCATCATGGCATGGCGTTGCGGTCGCAGCGATGCATTTGAATTCTGTCGAGATATGGTGGCACGCGATTTCTCCATTGAGGGCTTGCGGCGCAGCGAGCTCTTCCGTTGAGTTCCACTATTACTCGGCGGCTTGGCAGTGGGCGTGGCAAATTGGTATTGGGATGTGTTGATGGAAGCGTTCGGGGTGCTGCCCAAACGCTTGGGCTTGGGCGGCGGCACTCCTGCACAGGTGCCCATAGTGGCCACGCCTTGTGGACGGCTTGAGCGCAGCAGCGATATGAAGTGATTGTTGTTGTTGTTGGCTTTTTGATTGCTGGCA
Organism: Drosophila pseudotalamancana; assembly: GCA_037075185.1. Taxonomy (NCBI): domain Eukaryota; kingdom Metazoa; phylum Arthropoda; class Insecta; order Diptera; family Drosophilidae; genus Drosophila; species Drosophila pseudotalamancana. Next base: position 25,810 of record JBAMCK010000105.1, read on the forward strand.
CGTTCAAAAGTGTTGGTTAGTCTGTTGAAAAAGTTGATTTTGTCGCTGACGCTGCACGTGACCTCTGCGGTTTCGGGCTCAGCGGTGGTGCTACAAAATGTATTATTGCAGCCCGTTGTCAGCTGCTGTTGCGGTTGCGATAGCTTCTCATCTGAGCCGTTGTTGCGCTTGGACATTTCCAGGACCTTCTCGCGCAGTTCCATGGACCAGCGCTTCTGCGGTCGATACAGCTGAGGTCGCAGCGATTGCGACTCCAACTGCGACTGTGACTGCAATTTACAGTCGGTTGTGGAGCTAATGGCCAAAGACAATTCGCTGGTGTAGCGAGGCGTCGAAGGGCGCGGTTGCTGCTTACCGGCTGCTGGCAATGGTGTGGACGAAATCGCAGGCATCAACTGCAGATGCTCCTCCTCATCGATGTCCATTTCCAGCTCGCTGAAGCTGGTGACGGGCTTCACGTGCGCCGGCACCGCGGTAGGCAGCTTGCAATTGTAGAATTCAAAGTTGAATGTGCTGATGCTCATCTTGACTCGTGTGTTGCGTGTTGAATGTGCCACACTTGACCGCGTTGCAAGTTTATATAGCACAAGTCCTGGCTACCTGCCATTTAGCAGCTGTTGGGTTGCTTTTCCAGGTAATTAACAGCAGCTTGCCTAAAAAGTTGAAAAGATTAATTTTTGAGAGAAATAGTTGACTTCCTTTGGTCAGTTAATTTCTGAAAATTTGTAAGGAAAAAAACCGAGCGACATTTCCCTCGAATCCGCGTACGCTAAATTTGGGTATTTTCCAAGGGATCATAAATCAAGCAATAGTCCCAACGCCAGCAGTTACCTGAGCGAGCACTTTTTGCAGAAGCATCACTCATCATGTTGTTACCATAAAGGATTAGTGTTGGCATTTTATGGCGTGTAAACTCGACACTGATTCATAAATAGATTAAAAACTAATCCATTCTGCGACAGCTGCACGCAAACAATTCGCACAAAAAGGTGAAAAAACCTCTCCGGTGTTTAGGTAATCGTCCCAACTATTAATTAGCAACAACTGGCATCAACAATTATTGTGCATTACACTACTTATACATTTATCATCATTAAATTATTCTTAATACATGTACCTTGCGAAAGCAGAGCAGAGATCAGTGGATGAATATATCGATGCTTAATTGCGAATTGATGCATTAATTGGACACTGAATGATTAAGTCCAGCAGCGGAAATGCCCCTGTTATAGCGTACAATAACGATATATTGAAGAGTGCAATTAAATGGGATTTGTCAAACTTAAAATCTGTTTGTAGTAAAAGACTGTTAATTGATTTAAAATAGATTCAAACTTTTTAATGAATTATATAATAAATTAATATGTGCAGAGAATGTTAAATTTATTGGTCATTACAATTGTTACACATGTAAATGTATCGTGTGACAAATTAAAGTATTTTGTGTCAATAAATAGTTGAGCGGGAAGTACAATTAAAATGTAAGTAGAAGTATTATATTTTGTCACACGGCAAATTTACATGTACCTCCCTTAAAATTATAATTATACACCAGAGATGTATTAGTTAATACGATTTTGTTTCAATAATCTTATTTGCTTACTTAAATTAAGTTTTCATATAATATAGAAGAAAAAGTATTTAACAATAGAAAGCAATTAGTTGTGCGTTCAGTCTTCAATTAAAAAGAAAAGTTAGGGTTGAAACAGTAAACAAGCGAAAGCCACAGAGAAAGAAGACATGCACTTTCTTTTAAAATCCTTAACTATGGGTCTGGCTTTTCTCAACTTTTTGTGTCTCTCGGACATTAGTCGGCTTTGCTTTAAAAAGACAACGCCGAGAGGCGCCGCAACTAAAAATAAAAAATCTAGAGAAAAATTGCCTGTAACGATGGTAAAAACAAGTGAGAAAAGTACACTATAAAAATATGACTGTGTAATACTCTAAAATAACTTAATATTAATATGATTGGCACATGAGGATTGATTGGTTATCTGTAATTTAGACCAAAGGAAAAATTTTTCTGAAATTGTGAAATATAAATTTTTGCACGAATTGATAATCCTTCAGTGCATCTACTCACAATCGATTCCTCTTTCTTGAACTTTCGCACAATTGAAATACACTTTTTCCTATGCGAGAGGGTATTAAATAAAGACTAAAAGAAAGTAAAAAGGAAACACGAGAAACTGTAGCTGGCAAGTTGGGAAAACAGAAATGAATATTAACTGTGACCTTTAATGGCTAAGTGCTAAAAACGATGCAGCAATTTTGTAAGTGACTCAGCAAAATGAAGCAGCAGGAAGCTGTAGCTAGGCACGAGGCAAGTCGCATTCTCGTGGAGCAAGTGGGAAGGTGAAGATTTCAATGCAAGCACAAAGTTTTTCAGTTTATGTGGCGTTCGTTGCATGCAACGAGCCTAAATTGAAATGTTGCAGGGCGGAGGTTGAGTGGGGAGTCCTTGCAACTGCACGCCCCTTTTGTAGAATTGAATACGTAATCCCTGAGGATAAGCTGCTGAAATGTGGAATTATTATAATGGCAGCTGCAGACTTTACTTAAATACTTATATAAATATATATTTTCATCATGTCCTGCAGATCCTAACAATAATGTGGCGCCACCGGACACGCCCTCAACGGCCGCTGGTGGATACACCATCACGTCCGCCCGTCTCGCCGAGCTGCGCAGCAATTTCATGTACTGGTTCTTTGACAAGGACAGTTACGGAGGACGCGGCGATTATCAGTTTGATATACACGCTTCCATGACGCAGCTGCACAAGAATCTTAACTTTCAAATGCCTTTCTATGGTTTTCGTTTCAACTACACTCGGGTGAGTCAAGGAGTCTGTCTCAAGTTGTAATCGAAATCCTGTAAATAACATTTTGTTCCCTCTTTCAGCTCTCACTTAATGGTTACTTGGAGTTCTCAGATCCACCAGAATATCTGACTTATCCTTTGGTCTTCCCAATTAAGGACTGGCCCACCAAGCGTGATCCTTCCTTTATGGGCATATTCTTTAGCAAGTGCCGTGTGGGCCGTTTGTATCCCTCGGATCTCGATCAGCGTACGCCTGGCGTTTATTTCCGGTTAGTTTGATTATTTTTTTTATTTTGCAATTATTATTGAATTTATTTTTGGTTCTTTACATTTACATTAAAAATTACATTCATGCTAACGCGCATACATTTCATTGTGATAAAAAAATATCTATTTACATTATTTGTATGTTAAAATTCATTTATCTCAAATATATGTAACAATATGCTTAGACGGTAAATATAGTATCTTACAGTTGACTGCTATGAATACACTTCCACAAAGATACAGCAAACATTGTTTTTGCAGTATCCTTGATTTTTAAATTTTTCCTGCTATTTAATTGGAGCAACAGAGTATTTTTCAGCCTCGTTTATTGGCACGTTCCGAATTGTTTTTAGCACAGATTTTCGCCGTGTTTACGATTGCGTCTTTCTCTCCGTTTCCGCTTGCACATTGTGTGTGTTTATATGCGTATTGTGTTTGTGTGTATACGTTCATTCGTATTCACATCCTCATTTGAATTGCGCGCTGTTATTGTTTCTGACTAGTTACTGTCATTTATTGCCGCATTTTTGCATTGTTTGCACACTAGCGCCCTCCTATTCCCTGGCTTGTTTTTGCTCCGCTCTGTTATCTGGCCGCCATTTGTTACCCACTGAGCTGTCACTGTTGCTGATTTCAGCATTCATTTATGCCTGCATTCATTTCGAAATTGCTCCTATAGTTGCACTGTACACAGGTATGTTGCAGCTATCAATGTTAGCTACCTTTAATAAGAGGAAGCTATAATTGATTTCGTTCTTATTTAGGAATAATATAAATATGCTGTGCAACATTCCAGACTAGTCAATGCATCTCTCATAGCTTTTTCGTTCCATAGCAAAACAATACAGCTATGATACGGCTTAAAGCATGGCATATTTGTCTTCTCTATCTATTTCATTTTCATATGTTTGACTTCTTGGATTGCTTACTTGTGGTCTATCTACTTCTCGCTTTACATAAAGCTTTGTTTTTTCGTCTTGCTACAGGCTAAGGTACAGTTTGCAGTATGCGGATAGCTATATTAACATCACTGCTGTCATTTGCGATTATTGCGTACGAGTTAATCTCATGATTTTGTTTGGAGGGGTTTTGGTAATACTCGTGTAGTGTGGCAATTTTAAAGGCCTCGAAATACGAGTAGCATCACAGCATTGCTGCAGCCATAACATTGGCATGCAAAATACATGAGTTGAGTGCAATATTCATTCCGCTTGTTTCTTCTCATTATTTTACATATTCTGCTCAACTAAAATTTCAGAATAATTAAATCCATTGTGTTTGAAAAGCTTCAAATGTTCCATTTTGCTTATGCAAATATCGTTTTAGCTTTTCTAGTTGTTACATACAACTGAATTCTAGTTGTTCTATACAACTAGAAAAGCTAAAACGATATTTGCATAAGCAAAAAAGAACATTTAAAGCTTTTAAAAGCGTTACATTATAATTATCAGAATTATAAGGCATATATAACGCATAAATTAGCCGTCTCTGTCGAGCTATGAATAGATTACGAAAATACAAACTCTACAATTTCGGACTGAATGCAAAGTATAAGGTTTATTTACCAAATTTCATATGCTCTTTAGAGGTATAGGTAGAGATAATTAAGCAAAATCATATAGAGCACATAAATGGCATCCAATTAAAAAAATATTATGATAAGGCATGGAAGTATTTGGAAATATTGGAGTTTGACAATTTTAACTCAATTTGTATGTTGTACTCATTAAATTATTATAAAGAAGTTGAAAATTGGTATGTAAGCAAAACCAGTACCGCATATATTGAAAAATGAATGGCTTTTCAGTATTCGTGGCTGCACTTACACCAAATTCATTAATCTATTCGGTTTTGGAGATATCACACCCATTACGCTATATATAAAATATCAGAATGATGTCCCTCATTCGCTCACGAGCTGCTCTTTAGCGAACGTCTCTCACAGCATCACACTCTGTGCAATAATGTTTGTCACAGTTTCATTTCAGTGTACTTTGGTCAAGTTGACAAATTGGTGCGACAAAGCAATTAACGGGCTGTAAAGCGCATTTGTTCAGAGCAATTTAGTGAATAAACCACACACTACAGTTAGGTAAATGAGGGAGAGTGCCACAATATTACTATAACAATGGTTGCTGGACGCCAAATGCATTTTCATTTCAATTTTCCTTTTCACTTTGCTAGTTTTGCAGTCAGTGGTGGGCAGCACGTTAAAAATTATTTTTTTTTTGTTTTTTTGTGTTAGTTGAGATCTAGAAAGGTCTTTTTAAAAATGATAATAATTTTATGTGTGGGTGAATGTATGCTGGAATTTAATTAAAATATCTTAGCTGAATTGCTTAAGCCGTGCACCTCATTAAAAGGAATGCCATGTAAATTCCTTTTGCTTAACAGCTCCCACCCCTGCTGTAGACATACATTTAATTGCACGCTTTAAATTGATACTGTTCGCGAGATTAGGTCAAGTGCTGTGTGGTTGGACAATGTAAAGCGTGAGGAAGGCCAAGTAACTGCTACTGTTGGTAACTGCATACGCCTCGTAAGTCCATTATTAATTGCGAACTTAATTTGCGCGATTTACCTCTGTTTCTCTTCCCATACAGATTGACCATTAAATTTGTAATGGGTGCAGGTATAATTATAAACACACATATTCATACGCCCACACACTACGTATTGCAAGTGTTGGCAGAGCAAATTAAACAACAATAAGGCCCAGAAGCCTGTAGATTGAAAAAGTTCAAATACTCTTACATATACATACATGTTTCTTTTTTGCTTTATAATAGAAATTTGTAACAGAGTTACCTTTTAACCTATAGAAGTTATTACATCTCTTTCATATTAACATATAAATAATAAAGTATAATATAGTTATTATACAAATAAATAGACCCTCTGGTTAGGGTAAAACAAAAGTTAATTTGCCCTCAGTTGGTAAAACTTTCTCAAAAGTGTTTGCAAAGCGTTGAAGCGTGTACGTCCGTAGCGTAGGGCATTTAATTGTTGTTTGCCAAGGCTAGCCACAAGTGTAGGCGTTGCCACAATTAAAACATTAATGGCAATGTGCGTGGCTTACAAAAAAAAAAAAACTTGAAATTATAAAACAATTAATACTAAGCAGATATTTATCAGCTAGCTTTTTTGTCTCATTTTTTTATTGATCGTTCGTTCGACTACACAAAATGAAAATTACTTTTAAGCCTGTATAAGTGTTGACTTATTTTGTAGAAATGTTTTTATTTACAACACAAATTGCTGCTCGGTTGGTCAAACGAATAAGAAGAATACGCTTCTGCAGCTTGCATGCAGCTTTACTCATTTTCACCATTTTTAGTGCGGCCATTGTTTCACTTTCATTTACACACACAAATAGTCAGTGGAACGAGAAGATGAAATTGGGCCCAAAGCAAAGGAAAGTCAGATAGAGACGTCGCCTAGCTTGTTGTTTGGGAGGGAGGGACTTCGTAAAGAAGGGCAAACTGTGGAAATAGGCATTCCAACCCGAAATGCAGACAAAGCTGTGGTGGCGGCGCCCAAATGTATGCAATAAAGTACATAATGGCGCTGTTCAAGAACTGGCACGCCAACTGAGAAGGAGGGGGAATGGTGAGAGAGGGAGTGGAAGGTGGGATCTCTTGTAGCAGACGCTGACGTCTGGCAAAACGAGCAACACGACGCGTTTGCTCTTATATATAGTATAAAAGCCAGGGCAAATTTCCATTATTTTTGTTATGTTCAGTCTCAGATCTGTGTGTGTGTATATGGCTTTGTATGAGTAGGTTTTTTAGCTTACTTCCACGTGCAGATGCTCGTTTGCTTCTGGATGCTGCGCGCGCATTTTTAGGCCGTGTGACATTTTTCTGTTTTATATTATCTTACTTTTTGTCTGTTTTGGCTTGAATGTCAATTGCAGTCATTTAAAGATTCATAGCAAATGCGACAGCTGGCTATGACGAGCAAGGGGATAAGAGGGGTACCCGTGACAAACTATGTAGATGCATGTGCATATATGTGTGTGCAGTCACTTTGTGGCATGAGGTTTCTATAGTGTGGTTTTTCGTACATTCTCTTTTTATAAATGTGTATGAAAAGTGAAAAAGACGAGTGGGTATATTAATGTGTAAGTATTTCGTTAATTGAAAGCTTATGCCATTAACATTTATGCATTAAATACTATACATTATAACTAAAGAAGATTCTTTACAAATTCTGCAAATTAACAATTTAAAGTTGATAGCCTCTACTCGTCTGTTTTCTGCTTGTTTAAACACGTAAGCCTTAAATACTTACAAACTTGTAAACATGAGATTAATAAGAACTTATACATTTTTTCCATTTTTTCCATTTTTTTACTATCAATAATTCCCTTAAATACCTTATTTTCAAGTTTTCTTGAAAGTAACTTAGGCAAATTATGTTCGATTTTCAAAAATTTTATATATTTGAAGAGCGAGCCTTCAATCCCTTACAAAATAAATGTTTTTTTTTTTATTTAATGAGTTTTGTTTTATTGAAATTATTTACTGGGTATTTTTAATGGTTACATGCCTATGACTTTAAACTTGACTTCTATTTTTACATGCTGGAATTTTGTTGGCTTCAGTTGGCCTTTTTTTGAGTGCGTGTTTTTTTTTTCTCCAATTTCGGTTGCTGGTTATGCTAACAATGTGGACAGCATGTGTTTTTAGTCAGTGGAAGCCGAAATGCAATTTATTTTCGATTGCCAGCTGCTGTCAGTTATAATTTATGAGAGCCATAATTGCATCATCTGTGTATGTGTGCCTGTGGCTTATAATACTGGACATGGGATGAAGATTTAGGGTAAAAGGATTTATGTTAATATGACGCTCGTGCATTTATTGTAAAATTACAAAATATTTGCACTTGCACTGCGAACGCGTTGATGTGTTAATAAATAAATTTTGCACATACGGCGTGTGTGACGTGCAGCTGCTGCAATGATGAATGTATGTTCATTCATGAATATACTCGAAAATAAAAGCAACTATTACTATGTTTGGTGTTTACATACAGCTGCTGTTTGCTTTAGAATAATTCAACAAAAATTTCCACTGGAATCAATAAATTCTCTTTGCCTGAATGTGAACATTGCAAAAATCGCAAACATCGCAAACATTTATTTATGCCGTTCTATAGCTCATGCAAAAATATTTCAATTCCTTTGGTATAAATATTTTCAATTTCATTTAATTGCAACACAGTCTGCTTATCAACTTTTTACTCTGTCTGGCATCAAAAGCCAAATTTAAATTAAATGTATAGGAAAATGTGCATCGAATGTTGAATGAATCAATTATTAATTCAAAAGTAAAATAAACAATTCCAGAGAAATTTATTTTTAATAATTTGCATATATTGCTGTTTAAAATGCTTAGTTTTTGTTGAGGTTTGTTCACACTTTTTAAGAATTGCGTAATTTAGTCAGTCAATGCCAATAAGTTAGTGCGCTATTCAGTCATTCAGTTATCCAGTCAGTTTGTCAGTCAGTCAATCAATAAATGTTTTTCAGTCAACCAGTTATTGGTTCAGTTTGTAAATTAGTCAGTCTAGAGGCGAAATCCTATTTCGTATACGTTATGATTATTTAAATGATATAAATCATACGCCACATTGTCAATATTGTGACATTCGGTTTGTAAGTGCGCACAACGGCACAAAATACATAAGACTATCAGGAAACAGTATTAGAATACGGCGGAAATCTCCTAAAAGCGAATAACATGCCCAGCCGTGACCTGATTCATAGCCTAACATCAAATTCATTTATCTTCCTACAGATACAAACTCGCAATCCAAAACGCATCTGCCCTGCTGATTTGCTATTATTCACATTTTTGCTTATTGTTTTACTTAAATATATTTATATATATTTATCTTTGCATGTTTGCAGTGTGGTACGTGATCTGATGGGACGCACGGACCGCTTTGGTGTCGAGGTGCGTGAGCGAACAATGTGGGATATACGCACGGGTGTTGTGGGTGCGGATACTTTTGTTCCGAAGCACGTGGTAATCTCCACCTGGAAGAATGTCTCTTTTGCCGGTGGCATTGATAATTCACTCTTTACGGTCAGTCCAATTCTGTTAAGTAGTGTTCATTTCAAAATAGACTTTAAAAATTTGTTTTATTATATTGAACTTTGACTACAATCATATTTACATTTTCCTAAATAAATTTGTAATACTTTTTACCCACTGTAGACAAATACTTTCCAAATGATTCTGGCTACCGACGAGGTCTACACCTATGCTATTTTCAACTATGCGGTTCTCAATTGGCTTTCCCATACTGAAGCAGGTGGCGATACGACCAAAGGCGAAGGCGGTGTTCCCGCATTTGTAAGTCTTTTGAATAACTTTTGTCATCACAGTTACTGCAATTTAATAGGTCAAAGTTTTGTGGCAAAGTTTTAATTAAATTAAATACATAATGAGAAATTCACACAAATTTTCCCACAAACATACTCACACACATCCCGCTTACGTACAGCCATGAGCTATAAGCTACGCATTTTTAATTAATGGCTGCCAAGCAACGGTAAAGTTTTTTTTAATGTGTTGTGGTTGCACGTTTGTAGTTTCTCGTTCTGTTGCACTTTTCATTTTGCACGTTGCAAACTGAATATTCATGAAATATTTCTTCACATGTGGGTGCAATATTCGACAGCCTTATGTTATTGTGCGGGCTGCCAATTTGCTGTTATCGCTTGCATGTGTGTGTGAGTGTGTGTGGTTGCACGCGTATGTCTTCATAGTAACGAGTTCAATCAAATTGTCAGACGGAAATTAATTTATATAATTTAATTGCAATGCTATTCTTATAATACCCTACATAGAGTAAAAAAAAATGCTCCTTGAAATAACAATAAATTGAAAAGAAGACCTGATAATTATATTTATTTCAAATATTATCAGATTAAAGTAAAACCTTTGCATTGCATTGTAATGTAGGAAATTTCTTGGTCGTTATTGTCGCAACTTTGTGGAATTATTGTGGCTTGTTCCGGGATATTGTTCATTGAAGCTTACAAGTTTTAATTGAACGAAACTTGCAACCGTAATGCAGATACGGTCCACACATTGTTGTTAAAATTGATGCTATGTGGTCTATAGTAACGAAATTGAGTTGAGTTAGAATTGTTTAATATAAATTACAGTTGAATTGTGGTTTGATAATTAAATCAATTTGCATATCTCTTTCTGCAGGTCGGTTTTAATGCAGGTAACGGTACTCAGGCCTATGAGTATAAGCCATACAGCCAGAATATGGTAATACGGGACTTGGCAAATCGGGGCTGGGGCAATGGATTCCCTGGACGACACATTTTCCGCATTGATGAGCAAATTTTGATTGGATCTTGCAACAAGGATATTGGTGCATATAACTGATTGCTTTTGATAATTGTGCTTGACTTTTATTATATTCTATTTTGCTTCATCTTCAGATGCTGCCTTGTTGCCGCTGACCTTTGCTCCTGAGTCGGGGAACATGTTGGGCGGTCAGGTGGTGAACATAACAGGACCCTGCTTTGATCCCAATATACGCGTTACCTGTCATTTCGATACGGAGTCCGTGCTGGGCACCTACGTGGATCGCAATCGTGTGATTTGTGTGCAGCCTTTTCTCAAGGCCGAGGGTTACATACGTTTTCAGATTTCGGTGGGCACCCAGCGCTTTAAGTGGCGCGGCAAATACTTTGTGGAGACACCGGCGGCGGCCACTGAAAAGATATTCTTTGCCACCGACGATGTACATAAGCGTAATCCCAGTGAGATACGCATAACGTGGAATGCCTTCAATTTGACATCCAATCTGAATGCTAATGTCATGATCTCGTTGTGGGGCTATCGTGAGACCAAAATAGAACCTCAACTGGAGTATATCGATGTGATTGAGCCCAGCTATAGCAACTCGGGCAGCTATGTGATCACTCCCTCCAACTACTTAACCCGACACAACATCAATAATGACATGCAGTTCGGCTTTCTGCAGATCAATCTTACACAGCCGGATCAATACTCCAATCTGGCGCTCAGTCCGTAAGTATTTAACTTAAAGTTGATTCTATCTTTTATCAGCCCAGCTATATATATTTTAAGTAAAACTCGGAAACTTTTTAAGACAATGCTCAATTCATTTTTCTTCTTATTCATTAAATTACAAAAGAAAAGCTTTTAATTCGATTTAAAAATAAGAAAATCGAATTAGAATTACTGTGTAGACCTAAAAACCTGTATTTAGTTATCTATTATGCTACTATTTCCAATGTTTTAATTGACTTTTACCTGTGACAGCTGCACTTTACTTTTTGCGTTTCTGTTTCTGCCAATATTTTTATTCAATTTGCCACGGTAATTGCAAAGAGCAGTCTGCAACTTCAAAGCTCCTTGTTCGCCTCGGGACCAATCAGTTAGCAATAGCTGTGGCATTTACTGTCGTTTAGTTGGCCGTAATTGGGTCATAACGACACTTTGTAATTAGGTGTGATTGATAATCAATAGTTATGTGTATTCAATTGTTCCAAACTTACATTATTCGGTATTGCCTGAAAATATATAATAATATATTTGATACAATAAAAATATAATCAAAACAATATTTTAATTTGAGAACCAAAATAGTAAGAAGGTATTCGCTGTTATCAAGACTCGCTCTCAGTTCTTCTTCTTCCCGCTTTTCTACACAACTTGCAGACATTAGTTTTGTATTGGGCTCCTGTAATTATTTCGCACTTAAGGTTGAAGTATTTCTTAACTGCTAAATTTAAAGCTCACAAAAGACTCTCGTAATAAAATAAAGATGCGATAAAATTGTTAAAAGTGTGAGAGCTAATCGCATTCCAAGCGAATTAACACCTGGAAATATGCCGACTACACGTGAGCTAGTTGTGTCTATAATTAATCCAATATACTTTTGAGGGCAAAATTAAGACTTTCTCGTCAGAAAATTATCCAAATTGGCAGCTGCCTTTCCGAACATTCTGGCCTTTATACACTTGTGTGTAACGCATAGAAAAATATGTATATGACCCATATGAAATGTAGATATATTTTTGACCTAGAAATTTCAAAATGTTATTATGGATTTAGTTGTGCCATGAATAAATCGCTTTTTACATTGGTGTAAGTAAGTATTGGTGCTTATAACAGTTCTTCAGTTCTTCTCTTATGTAAACGTATTTTGTAAGCTTTAATACAAAAAAAAAAAAACAAACATTTATCGGCGTTCAGACCTAATATTTATTTAAAAAATTAATTTCTTTTAGGTCGTTTTTGTTTTATGATACCTTTGGGTGTCGTTATTTCGCCCTACAGTTTTAATGTGGCAGCCCATTTATTATTTCACTTTAGATGAATGTACGTTTGTGTGGGTGTACGAATTTAATTTGCATTTGATGAGTGACACGCGCGCTCTCATAAAGCTATCAATTGAGTGCTTGTCAATGCGCTAGCCGCTAATGCTATTGTCTTGTCCTGCTACGTGGCATGCCTCTGTTTAACCAGAGTTCATAATTAGGCATTTGGGCATATGCACACAATTCCAATTAGCATTTGCAGTTTCGTTGACAATTGCCGATATGGATAACCCGACGTATTCATTGTGCCCGACTAATGCCGTTGCTTTCTCATGTTCATATAGGATTCTGTGGTCCCGACCGATTCCATTGGCCTGGTACATGGCACCGCAGTGGGAGCAGAAGCATGGCAAACGCTGGTCCCGTGCTTTATGCGATAATTGGATACGCGCCGACAGATTTCTCAGGTAAGTCGTGGCTAAATTTCGCAGCTGCATTTATATTTTCTGCCAATTAAAAGCTGGCAAATGTCAAGGGAATAGCACGCTGCTGGCTGGATGTCTAATTAGTCATTTTTTCTCCTGCAAAAATAATAATCGAAATGCCAAATTTTGTTATGCAGAAATTTTGCTGCCGACCTGCCACTTTGCCCTTGTACTCTGGAGCAGGCGGTTCTCGATTTGGGTCGCTTCCGACCGGATCGCGAGTGTGACAAGGATTCGAATCCCAGCTGTTTACGTCATCGTGGCGCAATCCATTGTGTCGTTAGCGGTACGCCAGTGTAAGTAATATACAATATAATCTACATTATAATATATTGATATATCTGCATATACAAATGATTTAAGTAATTGATTATGTTTATTTGTGTGTAGAATAATATTGCAATTATAGAATTGAGGATTAAGAAAAATTGTCCTCTTCTCTCTCTCTGTAGGGCCCAAGGTGCTGAGCAACAGTGCTGTTACGATCGCTACGGCTTCCTGATGCTGACCTACGATCAGATGTGGGGCTCCAGACCACGGCGGATTCATAACCTGGGCAAGATGCCATGGAACGAGGCCAGCAAGGTGCCCTCTCTGTCAATGTGGTTCCATGACATGCGACCCTTCTACTCTTGCTGTTTCTGGCAGGAGGAACAGTCTGTGGGCTGCGAGACCTACCGCTTTGAGCGCCGACCTTCGCAGGATTGTGTAGCCTACCAACCGCCTGGCATCGCGGGCGTCTTTGGTGATCCTCATCTGATTACATTCGATGGCAGTGCCTATACCTTCAACGGTCTCGGCGAGTTCGTACTGGCTCGTAGCACAGATCAGAGCGAACGCTTCGAGATTCAAGGCCGCTTCCAGCAGCTTCCACCCAATTATTATGGCCAGGTCATGGCCACTCAGCTGACCGCCCTGGCCATGCGTGGCAATACGACGACGACGATTGAGGTGCGATTGCGTCCGTTGCATGCGCGCTGGCGATATCGCCTGGACGTTTTGGCCGATGGACGCAAGGTGTACTTCGATCGCGAGAGCCTAAAATTCCAGCACTTTGATGGTGTCACTGTCTATACGCCCACATATCTGCTAAATCAATCACAGGTTGTTATACAATTCGATGCTGGTATTGGCGTGGAGGTAGTCGAAAACGAGGGCTTCATGACGGGTCGCGTCTTTCTGCCCTGGAAATTTATTGTAGGTTCTTAAGAATAACAACTAAAGAGCTCAGTTAATTGTCTTGCTTCTGTTTTTTCTTTTTTAGAATAAAACAGCAGGGTTGTTTGGCAACTGGAGCTTCAATCCCATGGACGACTTTACGCTGCCCAATGGGCAGGTGGCCTCGATTAATCTGAATGATATGCGCAGCCTGTACAACAACTTTGGTCTTAAGTGGATGTTAACGGACCGCGATGTGCCAAATGTGGGAGCGGCGCTGTTTACACGCGAATTTGGACGCATGGCAAGCTACTATTCGAACGCCTCATTCCTGCCGAACTTCGTCATGGATCCCGCTGACTTCCTACCCAGCAATCGCAGCTATGATCTAGAACGTGCCGAGGAGCTGTGCGGCGAGTGTTCGCAGTGTCAATATGATTATGCGATGACCTTGAATCGAGACCTGGCGCACTTTACCAAGAACTACTACGACAGCTTGGTCAACATGCAGGCGGAAAATGCCAAGTGAGTAGCTTGGGATTGGGACTTATATATAAATCCACGAACATTAAGAGACTAAATGATGTTAACTCCTTTGTCAGGCGTGTTGTGTCCTGTGGTGTGCTGCAAACGCCGCGCTTTGGTCGCAAACTTAGCTTTGACTTTATGCCCGGAGCAAAGGTGTCCTTTGAGTGCAATGAAGGCTTCATTCTGGTCGGTGATCAGCGTCGTGAGTGTTTGGCGAATGGCTTATGGAACCTGCCCGAATACGGTTATACAGAGTGTCTGCGTAAGTTATTATCTTTCTTTCATACCCATAAATCTCAACCAACTATGAGTCACTTGAGCTGACCTTGTTTTGTGTCGCGCACAGGTGAGGTGTATTACACGCGTCGTGTCGCTTTCATTGCAATTGGCATTATCCTGCTCGTTATATGTCCCTTGATGGTGTGCATCGTTTGCGGTGTCTATCGCTATCGTCAGAAGCAGCTGAAGGAGGATCCCCATTGGCAGATGACCTTGCCTCGTTCCCGTGCCGGTTCGACGCGCAATTTGCGCACTTTGAACTATGATCCCGAGGACGATAGTGATACCGATGCAAGCACGTTGAAAAAAAGTAGGTCCTACGATAAAGTTTATCGCACGAACGAACCATTACCGGGCAAACCGCAAATTGATTTTCCAGCTAAGAAATGGGATCTGGATGCACAGGACGAGGATGTGACCTCATCCGAAGGTAGTGATAATAGAACTAGCACAAAACTTGCCAAGGATATTTCCTACATTAATCAAAATAACGTTGCCCATGGAACAGGTGAGAAACCCAAGCAGACTGGCCGTCGCTCCCTACGCTCTGCCTCCGGCACCGATCTGGATCAGCAGCACGAGGGTCAACACGAGCCGGAGGAAGACGATGATTTCGATGAGGCTGATGTGCACACTGGTCAAATCCATCCGGCTGGGTATCATCATCCCCTTTCGCCCGAAGAGGCTGACCACCTACATCAGCAGCAATATAGTCCCACGTTCAGCGGTGTTGATAGTCGTACCAGTGCAGCCAGCTCTATAAACTATACGCCCCAATCGGCAGCCCAGAATCGCTTTGGGGGCGTGCCTGTGCTACCCAGCAACACGCAATACTACAATCGGCCCCCATCAGGCATGCCGGTTGCAGGAGGAACCACTACCACGCCTCTGCGAGTTGCGCCCAGCAGTTCTTTGACGCAGGACAGCGGACTGCCCTCACCACCGCCCTTAGCCACATCACCAACGCCTTCCGTGCAAAAGTCCACTGAGGTGTAGGATACACCCTCACCCGCACATGTTAGCCTTTTAAACACAGGTTACGAAGTTCAAATGTTCTATATCTAATTCATATATCGTACATATACTTTATATATTATACTTAAACAATTAATTTTTACACTGCTAATTGCCCCACCTGTCATCAATTTGTAGTTGTTGCCATGACCTTAATGGAAATACCTCCTACTTTGTACTCTATTTTAGAAATAGCCCAATCCACATATTATTATTTAAAGACTCATCAAAATCCCTAATTTTTACTTCCCATGGAACTTAAACAATTATACCATTTGTTTTTTATTCAATTTTTTGTAAATTTTCATCATTTGATCAATAAACACGTTGTTAATAGTCGTATATCTTGTTTATAATTAAATTAAAATTACAGCGTGCTCGGATAATGCCAATTGTTACATGAATTTTGACACTTTGATTTAAGTTGCTTAACATATTTTGTAAAGTTGTGTTAGTTCAAACAGCTTCCGCTTTATAGCTAACCAGCAAATACTTGTCAATTTTCTGTAATAATTTGCATAACGAGCGTTTCCGAATTTCACAACTTATTCACACTAAGCAACAGAAAACAATTTATTCTTTTAAATTTCATAATAGGTATATTCGTTGTATATATTTGTTGTTAAATTGTTTTAAAAGAACTTAAATGCAAAGATCAAAATTCCTTTCAGCTTAATTATTGGTATTAGTCTGTTTGCCCAAGTAAATCAATATTCCAATATTAAATTGAATTTATGTAACAAAATTGCAGTCGAAGCTTGTGTTTATTGTCTAGGATTGCAATAACAAATAGAATGTACTCCACTAAGAGATTCGATATTTTGTTGCATTTCCAGTTAAAAAAATGGTTCGAAATGTATAAAGCAGCAATAAGGATAGAGCCAAAGACATTAATCTTGAGCCAACTGTCACGTGCTTTGGTGCTCGACCGGGACGCAAGCATGACACACCCGTAGCCACAGCACACACACATTCTTTCAATGACATAGCTAAGACCAACAACCACACCCACTATGAAATGTATTGTGTGCATTACGCTGTTGTCAATCAATCTTGAGCAAATTGATGGACAACTTGCCGTTACTTATCTGCGTATGTGTGTGTATGTAAGTGTTGGTGCCCGTCAGGACATTGAATCATTCGCAGAACGACATTTGCGCTCAAAAGTAAGCAACTAGTTGGAGCGACTCGGAGGGGGGACAACTGCTTATGTGGCTGCAAGCTTAATTCATGAAATGCATATTTAAACTCGTTTATAAAGCGCAACAAGTATTAGGTTACAAATAGGTTACCTTAAAATTATATAATTGCAGTTTAAGCTGAGTCTAATTGTAACAGACTATATATCTCTATTCAAATTAGGAAAAACAGATTTACCAATGAGTTATTGATGGCACATTTATTTGATAACACTTTACAGGTCACGAAGAGCACGCGGCTCGCGTGGCAAGCATCTCGCTGGGAATGGTGCTGCTCATTGTCATACCCACTCTTCTGTTGCTCGTCTGTGGGGCAAGCTATTGGATACGAGAACGAATTGCTAGGGAGGAGGCTGAGGCAGCAGCCGCTTTGCTGCCGAAGCGCCCAAAGCGACAGTTGAAAGGGATTGGGGACCGAAATGGAAATGGAAATGGAATCGAGAATGAGATTGGAAACGAGCAGATTTGATTAGGGCTCTAATGAGGCATACAACGCAAATCGTGTGATGAGATTTATCTCTGTGGTTGTGGCGGCTATCTACTGCTTTTAATAAGTCGAGCTTTTACCCTTACAACATTTTAAAGAATTTAATGTTAAGTGCTTATATCAGATCTTTAAAATAAAATTCTATTTATTAAAACTATCCTTTTATTTGATTGGCATACGTTCAAAAAGTAAGATATAAATGTGTTTGATCAAATGTAAGTATTTATATAGAGCTATAGTTAGTTTAGGTCTTTAAAAATCAATGTATTCAAATGTTAATAAATATTCCTAACTCGTTTTCATTTTTTTATATGCAAACAATTAAAAAAAATATTTCAGGGATTAATTGGATATTTTATTAATATTTTGTTTTAGGTTACATATGTGTGTGCATAAATTATTTATTATTATTTTATATAATTAACATAATTAACATTTACACATTGCATATAGCAAGACAGAGTGAGACAGAACGACAGATTGCAGTAGAGACAGCTTTACTTCCCAATTTACCATCATAATTCTTTATTTTCCTCGAATTAATAATAAAAAACCGGTCCTCTATATAATAAGCTTACACAAGCTCTAGTCGATCTATAGCCAAAACTATTTATGACTTACAAGATTTGCAAAAAGTTTTAGCTCAACAGGTAAGTATTTAATACATGCGTATTTTTTATCTGTCAATTTTGTTGTTGATATAAGTACATATCCCCATGTAGTACATATCCCTTGTAGCTGTGATTACACTGTTGCTTGATGCTTGATAGTTTCTGCTTATAAGGCTTGGGACTTATAGATTCTTGTATTTGTTTTGTTATGTTCATCTCTTCAAATGTGATGGCTTAAGAACTATAAAGCTATTTTCAGTAAAGTAAAGTATTCGTAAAGATTTGTCGTCATAATACTTTACAGTATATATATTGCCAATAAGTTAATAAATGTACATGAAATTAGCAACAACATATATGAACAATTTTATTTATAGATTTTGAAGGTTTTTTGTTGTAGTAGTAGATGAGTTTAATTTTCCTTACCATTCTTTATTTATTTTACGTAGGGTATGCACTTAAGATACTTGAATATGGGTTACTGTAGATATTACATTTATATAATTATATTTTTGTAAATTTTTAATTTGTTGTAATATATTTTGTATTTTTTGAGTATTTAATTGGTACTTGTTTTGGTACTGCATTTGGTACATTATTTGGTTATCTCTTTGGTGCATTTCAGTTAGCAAATATTTTTCTGTTTTCTGGTCAATAGCCCTGTATATAAGTTTGTGCATACCGTTTACATGTTGGTTGTATTCGGTTTAAGATTTAGCATAAAATAGCCGCCGAATATATTGCCTTCGATGTTACAGCTGCTTACAAATTTGGTATCTAGTGGTTTTCTAAGGTATTTACGTGTTCCGCTTAGTTAGTGTCCGAATTGTCGATTAGAATATTTGCCTTACATGCTTTTGTAGATTCATAGACATATTTTTACAATTCTATTTTGCTTGATTTGTTTCTAAAGAAGTAAAAGCATACTTATATTGTTAGAGTTTTATGTATGAGTAGTGTCTACATAAATTACATCTATAGTACAAAGCACAAAAAGTTCAGCTTAAGAAACCATCACAAAGTAGAAAAATAAATATAAACCCACGTCTCGAGTTTATTGACGAAATACACTTAAAAAAGCCTCGTTGAATTAATATATATTAAACTAATTTTTTCAATTTTAGTATACAGTTGACAGATTCATACATACACACATACACAGATTCACACTTCACCCTTTGTACTAATTCCAAAGAACAAGTAGTTTTATTTTAGCTTCCATTAACTTGGTGATTCCTGAAAGAGAAACAAATATAGTTATAATTCAATTAATGTACAAATAAAAAGTTCATAAGGTTTTTAGCTAGGTCATAAATGCCGTTGATTTAAAATTCAAGGCAAAAAACCGACAATGTCTTTCGTTTGCGCTCCATTGGGTTTTTGTTTGCGTTGTACCCAGTAGCCATACCAAGTGAGGCTGTTTTAGAATTTAAGAATATTTTCCATAGCTTATGTTATTAGAGAGCAATATATATACATATAAATATAAAACAAAAGTCGAGTTTCGAGTATAAGATCTGCGTTATAAGATCAAAATAATTAAAGCAGTAGGCTACCGTTTGTCAAAAAACGGTATCTTAGCACGTCAACCTATTTTTCGTTGTGATGGCTTTTTCTGCGCTTACAATTCAATTTGAACCCTTTACGGCCAATTACGCTGGCAAGCCGAGGTGGGCCAGGCCAAGTTGAACTGAGTAAAGCAAAACCAAACCGGGCCAACAGTGTCAATGTCAAAGTTGAAGCCTGGCCGCAGCGTGGAAACTTTTGTTTTTGCCTCGTTTCGTATGCCAACAGCGTGGGCCGTACAGTGCCAACAACAACAACAATAAGAACAAAACTACAAAGGCTTTAGCAACTTTTGTTTGCCAAAAAAAAAAAAAACGATTCAAACGCACCGTACCGTTATCTTTATTTGTGTCCGTCTCTGTGTCTGACAATAGAAAATTAAAAATTGCAATCACGTAAAGTTCCACTACGCAAGGCAACGAAAGCTCAAGGGTCTGCCAAGGCTCGATTATTTATACCGTTAGGTAAGGATTTGTTTAGGCGTGTTATTATTATATTATGCTGCATAACACTCTTGTGTTAAGTCTAGCCAAGTGTTAAATATCAAATTCGGAATTTATTATAATATAGAAGAAACTTTTAAAAATTTGTATTTTATTAAAAAAACCTGAAAAGTATGTAAAAAATTTTGTAACTAAGAAAGTATTAGTTTTACCTTACTAATAAATATAATAATAAATATAGATGAAGTTTAATATGCTTTAAACCAAGATGGAGTAATAAGTAAATATATTTCAAAGCTTTAATGCAGTTAAAGTACGAGAGTTGCTAAAAATTAAGATTTGAAGGGATTAAAGGTTGGGTTTGAGTGGCTCTGACTGCTGATCTTAATTGCACATGCATGTAAACCGTAAGCCGTTGACAGGCAAGCACACACACACACATACACTCACAGATAAAGAGTGACACGCTAAGCAATTTAACAATTTTACAGACAATTAAACAACATGGTGCTTGGAAGTCCTTGCGGCAAATGTCCTTGTGTTGAGCTGTCATTGAATTGACGGTCCCGTTCTCCACTCGGCTCAAACGTACTTACATCTGAGTCTAATGCCGCACATAAACTATCGATTAGAATGTACAAAAATAGCAGCAGCAGCAGCAGCAGTAGCAGCAGCAGTAGCAGCAGCAGCAGTAGCAGCAGCAGTAGCAGCAGCAGCAGCAGCAGCAGCAGCAGCAGCAGCAGCAGCAGCAGCATCAGCTTTTGGATCGGGCAGATAGCTTCCAATGGCTGCTGTGGTCCATCTGGCTGCATCTCGACGACTACATATATAGCAAATTAAATTAAAATTGTAAATATCACAGCTCGGGCGCGAACTTTATGGGCTACAACTGAAATGCACGAGTCGAGCTTCACTGTTACTGCAACGATTTGACCTTTGGTCCTTGCCAAATGTTGTGCATACGCCCAGTTGTACCGGATTGTGTCCGTAAAGCTGTAAACGTTGTGTATGTTCAGCTAGTGTAAAAAGTGGGTTAAAAAGGATATCGAAAGCTTCACTCAGTGCTGCTGGTTGGGGACTCAATGCTTTGTTTATCGAACATTTGCAATGTTTTTCTATTTCTTTTCATCCGAGTATTGTGTTTTTTTGTGGTTAACCGCATTTGATGTGGCCCGAAACAAAAGCCAGAGCAAAGATTTATATTGTATCTATAAAACAATTGTTCTTGAATTTCAAACAGTTTATTTTGCAATACAGAACTTTGAAATTGAAGAAGAAAATAGTATATAATAAATCAAGGCCTACATATGTGTTAACTAATTTATTTGCAAATTTAAGTATTTTATTTGTGCTTGTCTATTGGTCCACGTTCGACATTTTTTCTAAGCAATTAGAATTTTATATGCCAACCAGCGTTTAAATAAACAAATTTCCCCCTTAGTTGTGTAAGTTCTTTACATTTATAAAGGAAGTGCTGCATGCTATCAATTGCTTTTGATTGCATAGTTTGCAGTTTTAAAATGCAAAATGCAAATTCTTATACCTAAGATACATAAGATACCTTTTATCTACACGAATATTTTCTTTCAACTTTAATTGGAATGCATATTAAGTGTCAATATTTACTCATTCATATTTTCATTCAATATTTTTTTTAAATGTAAATCGTATTTAAATTGTTTCAGTGACTCATTGAATCACTTAAATAAAGATAAAAAGATATGAGCTAGCAAATCAATCATTCACGTCACTAAACAGCTAACAATAACCAATATTTTATTAATAGTTGTACAAGTTATCTATTTAAAGTGTCATCCAATTTTGAGCAGTGTTTACCAATTTGACAAGCTGACAAAACAAATGGAAAGTGGTTCGAAGTTCAATTAAATATGCTAAGCTTGGATCAAATTGATTTGTTATTGGAAACATTAGGTAGCATTTCGAGTTGGCTTCACTTGCACCAATTGGCGGCAGCTGTAATACTTTGTAGTGCTGCGGGTTGGTTGAATGAAGAGACGAAGCTTGAAGCGTTGCATGCAGCCTCTGGCAATTTATGCAAATGAAAGGCGTCTGTTTTCCAACTGTCTGCCTGTCCGTCTGTGTGGTTGTCTGGTTTGCAGGGAAAAGGCTTGAGTGGGCGGTTGGTTAATGTTGTTGTTAAATTGCGCAATGTCTCTGGCTGTTGCGTGTGTGTGAGTGTTTGTGCTTGCAGGCGTATCCACTTTAATTGAAATTAGTGCCGAGTTGTCGATTAAGTTCTGACTTGCATGATTGTACAACAGACTATGTTGGGTAATGTTTACTTTAACTCTATGTTGTTTGTGACTAAATTTGAATTGCGTCAAGTTGTCAACCTGTGTGTGTATTCAACTTTGATGTTCTGTTTTGTCACCTGCACGTATTAGCGTTTAATGGAGCTGGGAAAAGAGAAATACACATTATGGAGACAACTAGGAATTATTTATTAATGCTAGAACTGAAAACATGAAACTTTTCATGGGAGTAATCAAAGGACCCAAGTTTGAACAAGACTAACCGCATGGGCTAAAGTTTTTGCTAGTAACAGAACCCTGAAGTCCGGCCGCCTAAGGGATCTAAGCTCTTTGTTAGCCCAAAGTAAGCAAAGAACTCAATTTTGAGATAGAAAATAATTTAATATAAGAAGTACCTTTGAGGTGGTTTATTTAGACCTTGCGAGTATTTCAAGTGTGACAACGTGTGACTTATTTCTATTTATATGCGCAACACATGTGCGAGAAGTTTGTCGCCATTCGAAACCCTTTTTCTGTTGGTATACAGCGTATGCGCAATTTTTCTCTAAAATGACATGTTTCAAAGTCAGTCGGCGCTGGTGAAGCGCCCGAGAACATAAACATCATTGACAACGTCGTTGTCATCAGCATTAGCGTTAGACATATTTAAATCTGGTACAGCGTTTGTGCCGTGCCATTTTTTCTTATGCGTCATGAAGTGAATCCCATGAACTGGGTATATGAACAATGTAAAAAATAAAATTAAAAAAAAAAAAAAATAAATAAATATATATATATATATATATATATATATATATATATATATATGTATGTATATATATATATGTATAAGTATTACAAAAATAAAAAAAGTTATTAAAGAGAAGTATATATTTTGTATATATATAATTTTTCTTTAATAACTTTTTGTTATTATTGTAATATTTATCGAATCATGTATGATGTATACATATATACAAAATGGAATATTCATGTTTCCTCATGTTACAAAAATAAAAAATATTTTTAATATTTTAATTTTAGTATAGTGTGGGGAATTGGAACAGGGTATTAAATCTTCGCTTTTCTACTGATAATTTTTTTTTTTTTTTTAGTTTCGATTTTCATTTACTAATCCCACCTGGTCTTGCCTAGCAGCAGTAGAAGGTTTGCCCCTGACATTTTGTCGTCGGTGGAACATCGCAATCATAATTTTCATCATTATGAATTTTTAATGTGAAAACCCCAACTCGAACTGTAGGAGGAGAAAAAAGAAGAAGAAGCAGCAGCAACCGCTTAGTCTGTCACTTGTAATTTGAACCAAACTTTGTATAAGGCTCGCAGGCAACGACCATGAAAAGGAACAGGATACCATGACTCCGCCTCAGTCTCCGGCGCCGGCTCCAAAAGTTGATATATATTTAGGCAAATATTTATTTGATTGTTTTCGGCATTGCATTTGTGTATTTGAAGTGTAACTGACGCGAACAGAAAACCAAATTGAGCGATAAAAAATAAGAAATCTAAATACATCAGTACATATATATATATATATATATATATATATATATATATATATATATATATATATATATATATTTATATATATGTATATATATTTATATATATGTATAACGCAAATGAATAGAAAAAATATTTGTTAACTGATCAAAATAATACATAAAAAGCCACAGACTCTAATTAGGAGCTCATTAAAATGGAATTTGGTAATAAGATTCAATGCGAAAGAATTTTGAATTAATGAACTACATTCACTTAAATAAATTACAGCTGAAATTGTACTTTAAGGGGGAAACATTCAAATCGAAGGCATACCAATTATATAAATAGATATCTTTACGTATATATTATGGCTTAAAAATCATTAAATTTTAAAGAGGCTCTAATCAGGCTACCTGAGGTAACATCCTGTGCAAATAAGCCGGATGTCAAGTATAAATATAAGTTAGGAGAACTGAACAAAAGAGTATTGGAGCCAACAAGGGCACCAGTTGCTGGGGCGTGGCAACCGGATGTTGGAGCAGACAGCGTAACGAAAGTGTTGCACAAAATTTTGGCCAACGAAGCATTTTTAATATGGTTTCCTGCAGGACTGTCGAGTTTATGCCGTTCTACCCCAGAACGGAACAGGTGTATGTATATTCGAATTGGAAAGTTTTTTGGAGACGATAGAGGAAATTCCGTAAAAGCAACCTTTGTCTTTTATTTTCTAATGTCACTGTTTTATTTAATTAGAAATAAGTAAATAACCTACCAAAAACTTTATTTAAGTTTGGAAGAGAAAATACATATAATATTATGATTATGTTTCATTTATAACCTGGGTATTACTTTACAATTGCACTCTCTTAAGTCGAAAGGCTTAAAAGTTAGTTAACGTATCTTTAGTAAAAAATGCGTCTGGGTGAGCCGCTCAGTCAGTGGACAATTTTTTGAAATCAGCGACTAATTTACGATTTTTAATAAATCAAGTCCAATGCAAGTTTTGATTCTTTGAATCAAGAAGATAAAGAAGTTCGCAACTGAAAGCCTTTCAATGGCACCCCATTCCTTTCTATAGAGATTAATTTGAATCTTTTGTGCTGCCTGCTTTCGTTATGAATGTAAATGAGCTGCTGACCGTAAAGGAAATGTAATTTATATAAATTGGGAGAAATGTTCTTTGCAAACGTTTTTTGTACCATTTTTTATTATTTTCAGTAAGCAAGTTAAAAAAAAATAAATAAATATAAAAGAAAAGGGGGAGAAATGTGACAACTAATCAGTGTTAATTCATTTCTAACGAGACATCGTAATGAACCGCACACACACACCCTCTAGCACATAACTCACACTAGTGTGGAATAGCAATCAAAATGCCTTCCAGCTTGGCATCGTTGTTGTCCTTTTCTTCTGATTATTATTGTTATTGTTATCATTTAACGATAATGTGCGCATAATGAGACCATAAACAGACATTGAGAGCCAATATAAAATGCCATTCCCACCAATACAAATCCAACTCAACGACACTTTCAAAACATATCTGTATGCAAGTCTTCTCAAGCAATCATTTCTCAACCTATTTGCAGCCTATTTATGGCTTTGTATTTGTATTTGTATCTGTATCTGAGCTTCGGCTTCATGCGCGTTTAATGCGATTCGCTGTGGTCCAATGTCATACACATTAGTAAAGTTTTGGGACAAAGATAAACTTAAGTTACATTCCATAGCGAGGGTCGCTGCAGTTTTTAATAGAATCGAATTGACTTTTTCAATTGCTTATAACAATATATTAAACAGTTTAGGCGTATTTTTTTTGCATGAAGTTTTGAAATATACACAAAAATTTATCAAAAGACAGTGAATTAAAGATCAATTTTAAGTAAAATGCTCTGGTTTATAATCAAAATACGACTCATTTTAATTTATAATACTCAGTAATCTGTAATTTTCGCCTTAGTTACAAACCATAAATAAAGAAAATATCTATAATTATATATCTATCTTTATCTAAGTATCTTATGGACAATCTATATAGTCGCCAATTTTGAAAGCAACCCTCGCGAATTAACATATTTTTCTTCTGTTGTTTCTTTCATGGCTGCCTTTCTGACTCTGCGGTTGTTTCTTTATGACAAATATTTAATATGAAAATATGTGTTAAGTTCCTAAGCTTTAGTTCCCTTTCAATCTAGCCTTCAAAAAGTCTCGTTGTGCTGCTATGATAGATATATATATTAAGATATATATACATTTTAATAGCTATACATATATACATATATTTATATAGCATTCTGTAGTTACAGCCGCAAGTGAGGGCTACCCAAACTTTTGTAAATAAAAAGTACACACACAGAAGCACACACAGAATAAATGCAAACACATCGGTCGACACTGTTGACAATCCTTTTTGGCAGCCTCGCAAAGTATGCTAAGAAGATAGAAAGAGAGAGAGAGAGAGAGAGAGAAATGCGGCTATTGCTTATGTCCCGGCTGCTGCTGAAGAGTAGAGATATATTTTTAACTGTTTGCCATATTATGGCTTTTATATTGAGTTGTTTTGGTCTTATCTAGTTTACGGCACAAGCGGATGCTTTTGGGCAACCAGCATGAAAACTTGTATAGGACGTATTTCAGTTTTATGGCCCAGGAGAAAATCGTATAGCACTTTAACTAATGGCACGCAATTGGAGGAGAGTAAGAAAATCGTGAAAGGGCATACAGATGACACATAATGCTAATTTTGTAGACCAGATATACGCTTTTGATTTATGCAGTACAAATAAGCCTTGTAAATATGTCCATAAATTACGTATGCGCAGTGTAATCGTTAAAGAAATGTAAATCATTTGTAAACTAACTTGTGCGAGCGTGGCCTTTAGACACTAACTGCTTCTCTACCAGTGTCGTAGAAGTTACAGCTGTAAGAGCATTTACATAAATTACCTTGCACAGTGATCCAGCGATGCTTGATGCATACTTCTCCGGCCGCAGCAGCGGCAGCAGTCACACTCAGATGCACACAAGCAGAGGACAAATATATAGAAATGAAGTGGCTAAGAGGTTCAGTCACACACACACGTAAGCACACTATCAGTTAGATAGTCGCTTGTCTGCTGAAGTCAATGAATTGCACGTAGAATTACACATGATTTGCATTTCCTATGCATCTGGTGGCGCCACAGGACCCAAACCCTTTGCGGCTGCTCCCCCGCCGCCGCCGTAGCCACCGCTATAGCCACCGCTGGCCGATGACGTACGTGAGACAGGGGTATGCCCCATGCCCAAGATTGGACGTTGAGTTGTGGCTGTTGGCGTTGTGGGCTGCAGCTGCGGGGAGTCGAGGCTCCCGTTGCCACTGCTGTTGGCATTTGGAGCGTTGACGGCACGTGTCAGGAACCAGCAGTCCATCGGTGTCGGCTTGCCTTTCATAATGACCGGGCCGCGGTATTCTAGATTAAACGAATCGTCCTGGTTGATCTCCTGGCATAGCAGCCTGAAAGCCAGAAAAATAAATTGAGTTCAATCTAAAGTTTTCTTTGCTTGGAACGACACTCTCGAATAGATAACTTAAGAACTTAGCACTTGATAAAATTTTAGTAATAAGCACTAAATATTGACAGTGAATTCGATCTGTAGATGGCGTTGGTGGCTGACTAT
Source organism: Drosophila pseudotalamancana (assembly GCA_037075185.1). NCBI lineage: Eukaryota > Metazoa > Arthropoda > Insecta > Diptera > Drosophilidae > Drosophila > Drosophila pseudotalamancana. The sequence goes on from JBAMCK010000105.1 coordinate 53,404, forward strand.
AATTGACTGAAATTATTTCCTTAAATTCATATTATTTTTTTATTTGATTTAATTTAATACGGAAATAAATGCATAGAAGAACGATAAAATAAATATATATATACCATACTTTTAGTAGAATTTCAAACTAGAACTAATTTAGTTTACTAGAAAGAAAATCGATTTCACTTTACTAACTGTGCAGAGATCAAGAACATCATGTATGTAATATATAAATAGATTTTCGATAGTATCACCTGCCATTGAAATATATCTTTTTTTAATTTTTAAAATTCTTAATTTTTGTTACATTTGAACTAGAAATGCTTCGGATGTGCAATTTATTCGATGACATAAATTTATGTAAATATATATATTGTATGTCTTTCAATCGAATTTATTACACACGCATTTCTCAATTTTTGCATTTTTTTTTGCATCGGCTGAGCATTAAATTGGATTTGTCTGCATGCGTGCGGGGCCCATGTTGCGGTCCCATTTCCGTTTCCGTTTTCCGTTCAGCAACGACATATTTTATTTGAATACACCATACTATGAGCGTGTGTGTGTGTTTGTTGTGATGCATTGCATCATGTATTTACTTGATTATAGTGCTCAATAGTTGATTGCATACACATTTAATTTAATTTATTCGGCTGTTTTTCACAGTTCCAAATGGCCACTAGTTCGATTGGCCGCCCTTTAAATTAACTATACATTCAGCTATAAAAGTGGCAGGTAATATTTATTTATACCAAAATATTTATAAAATGATATTAAATATTTATTTATATTAAAATATTACCTTTACAGTTAAATGAATATATATGTATATATTAATCAATATACAAAAATATTATCTTAAGGTCACAGTCAAGCTCCAATTCTTATTCTTTTTTTTTTCCATATGTGTATATTTAACATTATTAAATTACAAATTTGTACAAGGCACAATTTTCAGAGTAAATATTGAGAAAATACAATTTAAATGTAGATGGAAATTCTGTAATTGATATGCAGGCAATAAATATATGAAACCCAATTCATTTATGTTTTTTTATTTGCAAATAAAAAAAGTTGCTGTTATATGCAATTAATATAAACTTGGATCACCCACAAGTTTTTTTCAGAGTAAAACAATATTGCCTATTTAAAAAAAATACCAAATGCAATTAACATATGCAAATACATTAAGTTATGGAAAACTCAAATTTGAAAAATTGTTTTATATGAGTCCAACAATGTTATATGAGTCCAACAATGTTAAAGGCTTAGTTTTGATTGCATTCACAACTTTAGAAAATATATATTTAGTACTCGATAAGGTTCATAAATAAATTTCAACAAGCCGCAATAAATAAATAATGTGAGGGACAAACCTTTAAAATGATCAAAATACATAATATATGTCACTCAGTGAAAGGTATTGATCGACAATACCAGATCTTTAAGCTGTTACTAATAGCTTAGAATTAAAATTTTAAGACTTTATATTTTAAACATAACTTTACTAGTATACAAAATAAATTTAATTGATTTAAATATCTAATTTTTTTAATATTTTTAAACTTATAATATAAAATATCTTTTATATGTACAATTTATTATTAAATTGAATATTATCTCCTAACTATTTATTGTATAAATATATTTTGTTGTCACATTACTGTAATGTCGTCCAGTCGTGTGAGTGAGCGAGTAGCATAGCACGCTAAATGAAAACGCGGCCGGAAGAGAGGCAGAGAGCGGCAAAGTGAGCATTGGAACAGGTAAAAGCAGCTGACCATGGGACTTGAAAATTGTTGGTTATGTTCTTTTGCGACAAGGCGCATCAGTAGCTTGTCGGTGTTTGAACGGTGCGAATTTGACTCTATCGTTGTGTATTTAGGAATTTAAAAGTTCAAACTTCGAGTTACAGTGTAAGACACAACAATAAATACTGCAAAAAAAAAAAATATTAATATAAAACTAGAAGACTGCGGCCCATGCAACACACACCTGTTGCTTTAAGGCATTTTCAAGTAAATAGATATGATTGCAACTTGTATATTTAATATGAAATTAAGTGTCGTTGCAATGCACTGATTTCTCATGGATTAATTAAAAGTAAATAGACTGCGCAATGTGCATAGTTTTATTTGTTTACGAATTGTTTCTGTTTACAGTTTTGTTTTTTGGTTTTGCTAGTATTATTGCCAGCATGAAAAAATCAATATGAAGAGCTGAGAGAGCGCGACTGTTTACATTCGCTCTCTGCTCGCTCACCCTTAAGCGCGAGCTGCTTTTTGCTTCTGCTTCTGCTTCTGCTTTCAAAGTTTTTATTCCATTCGCTTCCGGGTGCCGAACTTTGTTTAACGTATTTTTGTTTTTCAAAATATCTTCTACACTGCCTTAAATTAAATTTGTTAAAATTGTTAAATATTTATAAAAAATTGATTGATTTGTTAATATGTTGTTGCAGTTGCTAGCGGCGTTTCAGCAGCTCTTAAGTCAATTACAACGGAAATTGGCTTCGGTTTGGCTGCTTTCATTGCCTCAACACTTGTTAGGCTTCCGCCCATTGGTCGGCGTGCCACGGGCGACTAGCCGAGCCAGTTATCAGTGTTGCGGACGAACGCCGCGGCGCCTTCTGGTCATGGACTACATCTTCGAGTGCTTCTTTAATGACACCTTTGAGCATATCACTCGGAACGGACTGCAGGATCGGCAGTCGCGTCGCGATGTCCTCGATCACCTGAGCTCCGTCGTTAAAGGCTGCGCCGAGGGGCAGAATGTGCAGACAGCCGAGGCTGCAAGCATAGCGGTTATTGCTGCATTGCGATTCCATCGATTGGCCAAGCAAGGCAACGGAAATGTAAGATTCACGTAGAAATACGAATCATATATGAATTCGGTGCACTTTCAGCACTTTCTTGTGCCGACTGATTAAAAATAATAAGAGCTTAGTATACTAATCACATAAGTTTAAATGAGATTTATATTATGTGTATGTCAATATATTTTATATGTACATACATTTAAGTCTAGTTATTATTTCACACTCGCATACAGTTGAGATTAATGCTTAGCTCTTAAGTCTCGCCTAATGCGAACGTAATTTGTAGCACATGGTGAGAATGCTTGGCTTGCTTTTAATTTCAGTTTAAATGTGCTTTGTGCAAAAAAAAAAACTGTATTAGACGGAATGTAAACGTGTCGTTTTTGCAGGTCTGCCTCATGGGAAAATATCATAACATTTTGTACATTGCACTGCGCACCTGTTGGGATTGGGGTGTACGAGACTCCCAGGTTGTGGTTCAACTTCTCGGTAAGTCAAAGGCAAACTTAATAATTTAATATATCTGTTTGTGTTTGTGGCTTGTGTGTGTGGACAGTACTTTGGGGTGTAGACTTTTGCTTTGCATATTTTAATGAACTTTATGACATCGCATCAGATTGTAAAGCTCTACTTAAGCAGGCAAGACTCATTTAATCACGTGTTTCTGCTAATTGCAGGTGAAATTACGTAAAGTTAATGCAAAGGTGTTGCTAATGCGGCAGCTGCTTCATGTTGCTTGTTGCATCGTAAAACTTGTAAATTGGCTTAAAGTGTTGCAAGTTATTTGGGCCATGCCTGCAGATACTCTGAGACCGTAAACTGAATGTGTGTATGTGTGTATGTCTGTTGGCTCTAATTAAAATGCTGCGTAAAACTTGACAGTCTGAAGACGAAGGGACTTATTGGTATGCGAAGGCTCCAGGCTGACTGCTAAGTGTATGTGTGTGAGTGCAGATCGACAAACATTAAGACTTGTCTCTTCTTTACCCTTGGGCCCTTTGAATATAACTTAAATAACGGTATTTATGGTAGTGTGGCACGTTACATGCAATAGAAGCTAACTTCTATGTATATGAAGATATATATATATATTTTAAGATATATACATATATTTTTTTTTTTTACAGTATACATTTCCATTAGAAATAAATTTTAGTGTATGCACTTAAAGGTAATGAAAAGTACATTTAAGACAGCTTGAGGTGACGCACATGTCAAATTTTCGTCATGTTGGGGAACAGCTCACATGTTTTTTGTAGCGTGCAACAGCAACCAAAATGTTGCAGAAGTCCACTTTTAGCCCAATTAACTAGAGACCTGCTCTCGCTTCTACACACAAAATTTCTGTTCTCCAATTTTTGTTTTTTGTGTTACTGACATTTTGCAAGCATCCGTTCCGTTTTTCGGTTTCCCTTTGGCTGTTGCTGCAACTCTATTTTGTAGCAGCAAAATAAAAAAGAAGTTAAATGGAAAGCTGGTATCAAGTTTTTTTTGGCTCTTTTTATGGGGACTGTTGTGGTCCGGGTGGATTTTAATGTTGTAATTGCCTCTCTGGTGCTCCACAGTGTCCATTTATGAATGCGAAAAGACGTTCGAACGCATATTTTTGGGTGCCCTGTTTGGACCACATGCACCTCACTTTATAGCCGGTTGGCGCAGCGATTTTCAGGATCAGGTAAGCACTTTAAAAGAGACTACACATAAGTATATATAGACAATATACGGCAGCTTCTTTTTGCTTTTCCGTCTGACAGCATGAGAATGTGCGCGCCATGGTCTACTTTCTGAAGCATGCAACTCGCGAGCAACTGACGCTGCCCGTATGGATACCACGCTTCGAACAGGAGCGTCAGCTCAGGTAAGCTGACAGTCGCCGCCAAATTTATGACTCTCAAGAAAAGAGACTGTTTGGAGTATTGAAACACTTTTGTAGCTATGTATACTCTTAATGCCGCAAGTGCTCATAGAATGACAGTCAAGTTAGCAATGGCAACAGTATTTTGTGGCTTGTTATTTTGCGAATGTTAATCGTGTTCAGCCGAAGGGCTGGAGGGGGAGTCACAAAACTTGTTTTTAACTTTTATAAGTCGAACTTTGTACGAAAATGCGACAGGCTCTGCGCTAGTCAAGTTTATTGGAAAAACAATCCATAACTCTTAAGCTTCTTCATCTTTTCAACTTCGGACAAATGCTTAAAATTAAAAAAAAATTTAAAAACCGAAGCCTGTGGCCCGCCCGTTGGGAAATTCTGAGAGAAAATAACAAACCTGATTTTAATTAAATTAATACATGCTGCGTTGTTGGAGTCTGTTTGTCATCTATAATTGAGTAAAATATGGCGACACTTTATGTCAATACACAGATACATACCCATGCATACACATACATACATATACATACACATACATACACATACATAAACATACATACACATACATACACATGCACACACACACATATATACACGCATACTCTGACATTTGTTTGAACAATGGCCGCTGCGGCTTTCAATCTCAGACCTACGTCAGCTGCTGTTGGTGTCATGTATAATTAAGATTTTCACTTCTAACATGAGCTCAGCTCGTTGACTGTCTTATTTCTGGTACAACGTATTTCTCTTGCTTGCCACAGATTTATGAAGATGTGTGTGTGCTGCAAACCAACTGGCAGCTATGTAAACCTTTTATTATTTTGGCTTTGTTTGCCAGTACTCCGGAGGATTAAAGTCAAAAATGCGTGTAATAAGCGCACATAGCCAACAGTCAAGCGGTGCTATACTCATTCACACATACACACCCACACACATGTATATGCACCAAAGAGAAGCTGTCTGACAAGCATTAGTAGAGCATTTATGCTTCCCTTTCGGTAGAGCTTAAACCGTATCTCCAGCATAACACCAACACAAATATATAAGCATTATTGCCTCATGTGGGCGTATACTTGTGTAAAAATAAAAGCGAGCAATGTCACAATAAACATTCCTGTTAAGTGACGCTAAAGTTGCACAAATCAACTGCACAAACTAACATTAAATGTGTAATGCGATGTCTTTTATATATAGTATGTATCGTAAAATAAATACAATGTAATATATAGTCGAGAGGTATTTAGTTAATACTTCAGTCATTGCATTGATTTATACAACTTTTGGGTTACGCAAATCAAATTTGTAACTCTTGCAATAAGTTAGATCACAGCAGGTAGCAGGTAGCAGGTCTTTGGGTTACACAAATCAAATTTGTAACTCTTGCAATAAATAAATATAAAATATATCAAAAATTTATTTTAGAAGTTTCTCGGTATTGGAAATTAATCTTCTTCAAGACAGTTTTTGAAAGAAAAAATCTTTTGATTTTGTGAATTCATGTTGATTTGTGTCACCGCTTGACACCTTGACAGTTATCTTAACTTCTTCTCATCAAGGGTTGACTTTCGTAACAAATTGAAAGCTTTTTTTTTTTGGCAGGAAAAGTTCTAATTCAGTTTTCATTGACTCGTTAAAAGATTACAAATTTGATAGTTAAACTGGACTTTTGTAATTTCATGCTTTGCTGTAAATTAATTTATACAAAATTTTACAGCACAGGCTGTGAGAAGCGGTAAATGTGCTATCAACAGCTTGTGGGTATATAGATATGCGTGTGTGTATTATCTGTATGTGCGTTGCTGTCGCTTTATTGTGGTTTTGGGCCCTCTTTTATGCGCACACATAAAAGCCAGCAACAGCACAGAAAATGCTGCAGACGAACACATCCACATACTTGTGCAGGCATACGTGTGTATGGTCGCGTATGTGCTGGGTAATTGTCTCGCATGTGCCACAAAGAGCTTTAAGTGCATGTGCTGAACAAGCTAATGCTTCAATGAAGCTAAACGCCTGCTAACAATGCTATGTATAAGCAATATTGAAGCTTAGTCGCCTATGGACAGGATTATAACATATGGCTGGTGCTTACAACGAATAGGAACTACTCTTTCAAATATGACTTAAGAGATCTGAGACTTAATTTAATTTTTGTTTTTTGACGCATTGTATTTGCAACTAATAGGAATGTCTAAGTTTAAGATGAAAATAAATTTATTCAATAAGAACATTAAAAATAAGTTTCGCGAAGATAATCTCACTAGAGAGATTTATTTCTCGGGTTTTTAAACTAACTACAGATTTTTTAAGCCCACCCATAGGCAAAAAAAAAAAAATGGAGAGCAACAGGAAACAACGTTAAAGCGTAATTTCCATTTTGCAGACCGAACGAACTCTGGCTAATGGCGCCAACCCATTAGCCGTTAAGAACTGTGGGGTGCAGGCGTACACATTTGCCTTATTATTTTGTTTTTATTTTTCAGAGAATTATCTGGAAAGCCATTTAGTATGATAGCTTACCAACTATTCTGACATTTTGCAGGTTCATTGATGTGCCCATCGAGTCCTGCGGTCGCTCCTCCCCGCTGCGCATTGCCCTGCAGGCGAATGCTCCCGACCTGCTGCTCATACTCCTCAGGTAAGTTAGAGACTACGAATATACCGAATACAGAAGGAGCTGTTAAGTCGAAGGAGGTTTCCTTGTTGAGTGAGCACTTCAATTAGCACACAAAATATGCATGGCACTTGGCGGCGGCTTAATGTATGCAACACAAAACTCTAGGCAGCGCTTAGCATAATAAAGTGATTCTACTGACAATGTCACACCCCCTTCGCCGCATCGCTGACGGTACGCCTCTTGTGGAAGAGGCAAATATTAACATTAAATATGAAAGACGCTGCCAAAGCGAATTTGCATGACAAGGCGACGCAAAGCGTGGCGTCTCCGCAGTGTCTCATGGCCGCAAGAAGCGTCAGCCGCAAACTTACGAGTGTTCATGGAACAGCAACTACAACAATATTGAAATTTTCATAAAATGTATGTATGTAAACAACGTAGCATCAACTAGTTCTTGGCCGTCTTAGATGCTGTCCTTGCAACTGGTTCTGTTTTTTTTTTGTCTTTTTGTTTTCTGTTTGCGGTTTTCGGTTTCTGGTTGCGTTTGGCAATTTATTGTTTTATAACTCGATATTGGCCGAGCTGGACTGCATTTCCTTCACATTGTTGCTGGCATTGTGGCACGCCTCTGTTCTCAGTTCCGCCTTGAGGCCTGAGCGCCTTTTCAATTTTTGATGTAGCGCCAAAAGTATGTGAATATTGATTGCTATCTAAAAATCCAACAAGAAGCCACAAAGTGGCCTTTAAAATATATGAAAGTAACAAAATGTATATGAAACAGGAATTAAAATAGTGTGCATCTTTACAATCCTTAGATGCTATCAAAATATTTGTAATTGGCTCTTGGGGGAAATTAAAAATACAAAATAATATGAATGGGAAATCTTATATTCTTAATGCAGTTTATAATACCTATACAAATTTATATCTAAGGTTTAATGCTTTGATGGTCTGGTAGAAATGTTTTATTAGTTTCCTTTTGAGCTTAATGAGAGGTATTCATACATATATACGAATTTGTATAATTAGGGCTTCAAATACTAAGGGCTTTACTCACTTCTTAGTCTTTATGCTTTTCTTTATCTATTCTGTTCTCGTTGCCTGATTACGATAGCTAGGATTCTGAGAGGATTCTGGTCTGTTGATATAGTTATTTTTGTTACTATTGGTTGTCGATTTACGATTCACGATTCACTTCTCTGATGATGTGGCCATCATGTTAGATCTCAATTGTTTACGATTTTCATTTGTGTTCGGCTTTTGCTTTGTTGCGTTTTCATTTCATATTAATCAAAAAATATGCAAATTGATACAATTTCAATCATCTTTCCTGTGATCCTGAACATATTCTTAAACATTCATATAAATAGCACTTCTATCATATATACTAATATAATAATAATAAAAGAAAGACTACCCAGCTTATCAGAGTAAATAGAAAGGTTTAAAAAGCGAATTCGTCATTTAAACAAACATTTTCATTTTAAAATGTGAAACTGATGCGATTTGTCCTTACAAATTTGTCATTTGCTGCCAGGTTACATTATCGTATGCCACATTTTCACTTCATTTGCAATTTACCACACGTCTCGTCTCTGTGTGCATATGTGAGAGAGAGTGTGTGTGTATCGTGCATATGACAGAACGTCAACTACATGACCACGAGCCGTGTTCTGTTCATTATTTCATTAGCACATACTGTTTATCAACGCTTCACACATTTATTGCCCGTTACCTGCAGTACTATGGTTCTAACCCGCTTCTCGGCCAACTAGACTGCAGACCGGGCAATGTCGTCTACAAATTACAGTTGAGAACCGCCAAGCATTTTCTCGGCTAACAACTACGTGCCCCAGTTCGTGCCACGTAGACCACATCTATAACCCGCCTCTTATTTCAGATATGGGGCCGCACCACAGCCGCCGGATGGAGGAACCTCAGTGATAATTGCGCTGCTCGACAAACTCATCGAGAATGGACGTAATTATAGTTACGAGCTGGTGCTCTGTCTTCAGATACTTCTGCGCAACATACCCATGATTGAAATGCCTTTCAAGGTGAGTGAAGTATAAAAATACGCAAATTGAACATTTAGCAGAAGTCCAAAAAACGTGTTGTCTCTAAATCACGACACGAAATTAGTTGTCTACTGAATAACTTTATTTTGTTAGCACAATATTAAATGTTGTCATAAATTCGAAATTGCAAGGTTTTAATAAATTTTGCGATTCAGCATTAAAACAGGATTCTTATTTCTTAGTAAACTGAATACTTTTTCTTTCTCAATACAATTACATATACTATATTTTATGTGATTAGAACAGACTTGTTTGTTGGCTTATTCGTGTTTTAATTTATTTGAGGCAAACTTTCGGGGAACTCGTCCTTTTTATTTTTCTGAATGTCTGACAGATGAAAGGCGTTTACATGCGGGCCAAAAATATTCCGTCTTTATCAGCCAACTGAGCTTTTACCTTTGATACTTCTTGCACTCTTTCAACATCTCTTCCACTCTTTTCTCCTTACAGCCCGTCGTATATGCGACACGTCGTGAAATGTTTTTCGAGCGTTACGGACGTCTCTTAATGGACAAAATTATTGACAAGGAACAGGTTTACGGTGTGCCGACTCTACGACATTTGTGCCGGTAATTATCAACTGAGATCTGAAAGAGAACTTTCCCAGCGGCTGTGTATACTTTTAACGCGTCTTTAAAGTCCTGGATGATAGTTAGGCAAAGGAAGCTGAGTGTTGACGGCGAAGTTGAACTCTGTTTTTCATTCAATTATTTTGGTTTAGATTGCTGCTGGTGGTCCTTGACTCTTACAGCTCGACGATAAGCCCGGAAAATTTAATAAGTACAAAAGCAGCAGCAGCAGCATCAACATTCGACTTGTCTGACTGAGAGACAGTTTGACAAAGCATTTCGTTGACGCTAATGTTTCGCCTGCCAGTTGGCCAAAAATTCGGCAGCTCTTTGTTTTATTTTGAGTTTTCTTTTTGGATTGTTTTACGTACCGTGGCTTATATATTATGTCAATCCTTAGGCTTTATCACGCTCTTAACTTTGCCGCAGTTTAGTCAAAGTTTCAATTTCAGCCAGTTACAGTCAAGCAACAACAACTGTTGGCCAAATTTAATTGAATTTCGTACAAATTTGATTAGTAGTCGGCACTTTAATCAATAAGCTGTCAAGCTATTTCCTAATTTGATAAGTTGGCTACAAAAAAGTTTCTACTGTGGTTTGTTCGTTTTGGTTTCGAATTTCACTGCGGTTTTTGGGTGGGAATAGGAACACCTATAGACCCCAAGTTCTTGTATTTGCCTCGCATATTTGCTGCCAACTCACGTGTCCCATAAAAATCGCAACGACTTTGACCCACACGCCACTTGTGTACTGTACTGTACTGTGTGATTAAATACCCCGTAACATGAGACTGGTTTGCGCAGGCATGTACTGCTTCATAGGCAACTAACGTCTTATTTATTTTCTATTTTTTTTACATTTGAAACAGAGTTTCATCTTTGATTATCATATTAGCTATCTTTATAGAGATTTATCTCGCAGCTAAAACTTTGGAGCTCATTTTTCAATATTGTGGGCATATGATTTAAAATTGATAAATAGCAAAAATATATATATTTAGTGTTACACCAAATTTTAAGCTTATGTACAGAATAACTTCTAGCATGGCCGTAAAATAGTTATATGAGCTGCGCTTTTGCTATTTGACAGTTTATTTTTCCTTGGCCAATGTTTGTGTTGTGGAACCGTGCCCTTGCACCTCGAACGAATGCAGCTGGACATGCATATATGTCAATATATCTCGCTTACATATATATGTATATTGTGAATACATATAATATTTACCAATCAATATATATGCATGCATTGAACACAGTTGTGTCTGCATTTGTTAAAGTAAGTTCCACTTTCGTGGCTGGGGTCATGGCTATTGCATTCTTTTTACAGAACAATATTCTCCATGTGGACTTGGACTTGGACTTTTTTATTTCACTCAGTTGGGTCCCCATTTTTAATGATCGTTTAGCCGCAGCTGGTGGCTAATAAACTGGAAACAAAAGGCTCTCATAATTCACGGCTGATCTCTACGGGCAGCCAGATTAGCATATTCAAATATGATATTGTGCTTTATGATGTTCAGTTTTCAATTTCACCCGGAGTACGTCGTAAATGCTTCTTATTAGCAGACCTTCAACGCACATTCATAATCACACAGCAAGTATCAGCAAGTCTTTCTGGTCGGCTCAAAAGCAGCTTACACTATGCCTCAAAAAGGCGCTTGATTGCGCGCGAATCAAGTGGGGAAGTGAAATGTATGTGAATAAGAAAAACAAGAAGAAAAATCTACGCACAATTTCCGGCACTTTAACTTCTCTTGTTGTTTGGCATATATTCTGCAACATGTGGCGAAGGAAGTATATTGGTTGTAAACATGGTTTTTGACTCCGGAACATAGGTCTGCGTGTGGAGTTTCTTTAGCTATATAAATTAGGTTTGAAGAATAACGTTTGGTGCCAAGTTTGCAAGAAATAAATGAGATAGAACTTATATTAAAGAGTTTATTCTATATATAGCTGCTTGAAAGAAGAATTTTTTATTTGCTCACTAAGAAAATTAAAAAATTTAATTTATGTACAATTTACTTTAGTTTTTTTTATAATAATCAAATTGATGTTACGGCAAAGAGTAGCTGACTACAAAGTTACAAAGCATCTACCAGTCGAGTTGATTTACTTCTGCAGTCTTTTACTCGTATGCCACAAAAAAATGCAACTTTGTGGAAAAGTAAACTTTATAGAAATTTTCCTACAACAAAAGTTTTAAGCACAGGAACTTTGTTAAGCTCAGGTCGATTTTTTTTGTATTCTTTACATTCCTTTTTTTTTGTTAACAGCTTATTAAGGGAAACTTAAATTAATTTATAAAATAGGTAAAGATTGACAGATAACGGCTGGGGCAACGAAATGCCAAAGAGGAAGATGGATAAAGTTACTAGCTTGAAGGCCATATCCGGAAATATATGTAGAACATTTTGCCGGGATAATATCGCGTTAAACTCAAATATTTAGTTTAAAAAAGTTCATTTTATCTGCCTCTCTTTCGCACTCTTTCAGCTGTTGTGTTCGTGATGAACTGCGAGAACATAATCAGCTGCCAAATGGCATCGATACGTTGCGGCTGCCCAAGCGGCTGCAGCGTTACATAGATCTTACCGAGGAGCTGGATGGATTAGAGATGCAGGCACAACCACTGGAGATGCCAATGCAGCGGCTGACAAGTGCCATGCAACGGATGGAGACCATTAGCAGCAACAGCGGGTCGGAGAGCGGAGATGAGAGCGAAAATCATTTGCAGCTACTGGAGGCAGTTACAGATGCTGAGAAAGCGGCTGTCGCAGCCTTCGTGGCCACCGGTGATGGCGCCTACAGTGAGGAAGCCGAGCAAGCAGCAGTGGCTGCCTATGAGGCGGCCCAAGAATTCAACCTATCTCAATCAAATCCGTCCAGCCCGTCGCCTAGCTAATTATAAAGTGTTGAAACGGCACTCACCGATAGGTCTCCTCGCTTATGTTGATGCGACCGGGCACGCCGGTTGTTTCGGTGCGACTCGTCAGGTTGACCGTGTTGCCAAAGAGACAATATCTGGGGACACGATTCCCGATAACGCCGGTGACCACCTCACCCGAATGGATGCCAATGGTGATTTGCTGTGAACAGATAAATACAAAATTAGAGACGAACGTTTTGCAGAGAAGAGAACGCTCTTTTATGTGTAATTTATTAACTGAATAAAATGTTACATAACACCTAGTCAAAGTATGTGCCATGCGCAGATTACCAAGTCCAACACTTCATTGTGCTAATAAACTTTTAAGACGAGAATGAAAAGAAAGCCAACGAAAATGACTCAAGTTGTGCGCGAAAATGTGCCAAGTTGCAAGTTCCAGGCCAGACCGAGGAGAAGTTGCCACAATTACTTTGAAAAAGTTGCAGTTGGTACTGCCACTGCCACATCCTTTGCCACAGATGCCACTGTGGTGGCCAAAAGTTTTCTTTAATTAAATTTAAAACGAAATGAGCTGCGGCTGCGGCTGCGACTATACCAAAAACTCAGAGGCCAAAAACCCAAAAAGCAAAAGACGACAATCCTCAATAGATGACGTTGCTCCGAAAGTGGTCAGAAATGTGGTGGAAGGCGGACAAAGGGGTGAGTCGGATGGGGGTGTTCGGTGCAAGTGTTGAAAATTTTGAGAAGTTACTATTGCAACTGAAAATATAGAAGTGGATGACTGGGTGTTGCCATATCATAAAAGAATAAAGAGAATCTTAATAATAAAAGAATTTGTTTTTGTCGTCAAGCTATATCCAAGCATTCTATTGTCTCATATTAGAAATTTAAATAAATTTCGAACGGAATGTAACTAATAAGAGCTAAGAGAAGTCGCTTGAAAGCATACAATAGGTCTTATGTAATTTATTTTCCAACCAATACTATTTAATTGTTGTTCCAATCTGAGCAGAGATTTCAAGAAGGTATATGTAATGATATTAAAATCAGAATTATTTTAAAATGTATTAATTTATTACAAAACATGCTGAAATAATTAGTTTCGCCAAGTAAACAAGGGAGGTCGAACAAATGAGATGTAGGGAAACTGTTTATTTCTTTTCTCTATTCAATTAGAAAACACTAAAGAGCGGGGTCGACGCATTTGTGAGTTTATTATAAGTTTTGCCGAAGTTGCGGATATGCAATTAAATCGTTGCCTGATCGAACACGTAAACGTAAAATACAATATTATTTACTTAGTTTGATGTGAGAGTGCACCAGTTTATGTAGTTAGAGTTTGAAAGGCGTTTTCTATTGGATATTTTATATAAAGTGATTCTTAATTCAAGAATGCTGGCTTAGATTTTTGAAAAGTATCATATAGTTTAGTATGATATTGTTTAGTATAATGATGTTATACTTTTAAAAATAAATAGCAATAATGAAATATAATTATTTGATTGCTGCATATTTTGTATAGCGTATCAACAAAAGAACTGTAAAAATAAATTAGGTGAAACAGTTGTAACAATATTTTATGATTGAAAGCTGCTTGTGCTGTACAACCCAAAAGAAAAAGGTTTTGCTCGAAAAATAACGGTGCATAATTGGCTTTAGGAACTGTTCGAAGATAGAATGAGAAAGAGGGCAAAAGGATTGCCAGGGGTATTGTGTTACATTTTCATTCTTTCCGCTGTGCGGGCTTTCACTTATTTTTGTTATTGCTCTGAACAGCTAATGAAGCGGAAAAAACTAACCAGCTGCATAGAACAGAATCCTCTTGGGATTCGTTAATTGCATTTGGAACTATCTATCAATTTGGCTCGTTGCCTGTCCAAAAGCAAACGAGTTTAGTATATTTGGATTTATTTTTTTTCAACTTTTTTTTTGCCTTTGTCAGTTGGTCGTGCGCATCGAGAGGCCGCACATGCTTCAAAGTTCATCTGGAGCTAACCTGGCTGCGTGCATCCGGCTGCATTACCAAAAGCAATCACTCAAAATATGAGAAATGGTGGCAACCGCAGCAGTTCACTGTGTGCAATCCAATAGTGCAATACGAGTGCGAGATGGATGGCTTAAGATACACACGCTCAACCAGTAGGTGGGGCTTTAGCAATGAAAATTCTAGCAAAAACAACTTTGAAAATAAAGCCAGGGGACACGTGCTGAGCATTCGAGGACGATTTCCTGCCGCACACCCTGCCGAACATTCTGCAAGCGACTGCAACAAGCCACAAGCATTGTCCACACGTTCAAGAATGCTGACATTGGCGCCGACGACGATGTTGACGTTGACGTCGACGGTGACGCCGCTGCTGCCGTTTGGCTGCTGTAATTGTGAAGGATGTCATCAAGATGGCATCCCTTTGTCTTCTGTCTTCAAGCTATATACACATATAGCTCTATATAAATATCTTCAACTATTTAAGCAAACTAAAAAAAGGGCAATACAAATAAAACAAATATAATTACAATTGTAATTATGATTAAATATCATATCTTTTTTTTCCCATATAAATTTTCAGAAAGAGTGTAAAATAATAATATAAAAAAATGGCTAACCCAATAGAAACTAGCGCTCTTAAAACTGAACAAGAATAAATATAAGATGTATATATACTCGTACAAACAAAAATATACGTCGCGTAAGAAAAACTGAAAAGCTCTCTGCGATGGGATTAAAAATTGCAGTTGGGCGCAGCTTGACTGCTGACGGTCAAGTGGGACAGCCTGTCAAGCTCTAAGCTAACAGGTGACAGTGGGAGAGGGGTTGTGGATGTGTTGTCAAGCCAAGCATGTCAACTGACTTGATGCTTGTCCTTTGACACGATGTCATCAATTTTGAACTTATTTAAACAATTTACCACAATTTTTTGTGAGAATTTTTTAGAACATCAACTATATGTATACTTCAATCAAATCAAAAAGTGGAAAAGGGAATGCAGGTTATATATGCTATATACATATATGACATGAATTTGAGTCAGAGTTTGCGTTATCTTAATTTGATTTTCAAAATTATTTTTTTTAAGCATCTAAAAAATCTCATCAATCAGTTAAGCTCAAATAGAAACAATTGAAATCAACGTTCAGGGTATCTACTATTTGAGCATCCCATTCACTTATTGCTCATACAAGGTAATCTGTGAGTGGCGGACCTCTTTCTCTTCCCTCTGTGCCTCATTGATATTTATGCAAAATTGAGTCGTTATTTAAATGCATTCAGCAATAAATTGCGCGCAGCTTTTTCAAGTTGGAGCCTCGAATGGATTTCAAGCAACTTTTCAATGCTTTTAGTGCGCGCAATTAGAAGGCAGTGAAACGAATCTGCCCTGCAGTTGTCACTGCCTTTGCCTCTTGGCCCGCCCATGGACTAGGTTTGTCCTTGGCACATCCACCTACTTACACTTTTACCCAACCCACGTTGCCGTTTGAAAGCTTTTACATTAGTTTTGCATACAATTTGAAGTAATTATTTAATATTGCCGCTCCGCAAGTGTGCAACAGACAGCAACTCGTTATTTACATTCGCACAAAATATATTTACGTTAATTACAAGTAATTAAGGATTTATGAAGTGTTCATTTAACAAATCTAAGGTTGATTATATGACTCGATTGTATTAACTGAAGAATAAGTACATACTATTTGTCTTTCAAGGTTAATATTGGTATAAGCCTTTTATATTTTTATCCTTCACATTTGCGCTATACACTTTATCTGCTTATTGAGAGTAAAACATTGTTTCAGTATAAGTTTATAACTGACTTACCACTGGATTGGAGCCCATTTTAACATTTTTTGCCATATCCATCATATCCAAAGCAACCCGCGCCATGCACTTGGCGTGATCTTCGCATGGATCAGGAAGGCCCGAAACGGCCATATACTTGTCTCCCACTGTTTCCACCTGGAGAAGATACGAGACACGTATGTGTTTTTGTGTAAATATTAAAAATAGATATTAATGCAGCAGCTTGAAAAATTGACAGCCAACCTAAAAGCAGTTCAGTATACTGCTTGACCTTTTCAAGTGCTGCAATGCTCTTTGGTCGAACACAGTATTGTAATTAAGTGTCAAGCTGATGGCATTCTTTTTGACAGCCATTAGAGGCGCATTGAGACGAGTGCATTCAATGCTCATCATTAATAATAAAATAATAATATACACATATATAGTTTATATATATATATATTTATATTGGGACTCACCTTGTAGACATTCAGGTTGCGCTTGGAATCGGTCAGCGCGTCGAAGACTGTGTAAAGCTCGTTAAGCATTTTCACAATTTTCATGGCGCCCTCGGGATCCGTGTTGGCCGCACAATACTGCCCAAAGCCCACAATGCCGGAGAACATCAACGTGACGGAGTCGTAGCTGTCAAAATATAAATGTGCATTAAATAAATTGTGCAAATACCAAATTGTTTGTGGCCGTTGGAAGCATTATGGGATGGCGATTAGTGCTGTACACCTGTCGAGTTATGTCATATAATGCAATCGTGTTAAGGAAATGAAAATTCCTGTGAATGAGCAACAAAACTAAGCACGACTGATCATAATTTTACTAATTTCAATCTATTCGAGAAAAATGTATTACAATTTATTCGTAAAACTACTTTGTCGGTATCTGTATTACTTAATGCATAGATTGGGATTAGAGCTTTTGCTTACCGCTTGGGGGGCACTGGACGCTGATGTCGTAATTCATTTGCCACAGACTTGGGGAGTACCGAATACAGCAGCCTGGTAAGGAACAACGGCAGTAGCAGAAATAAATGACAAACAAATGGAAAGAAAATGTTCGAGTAATTTTAATTTCGCGCCTGAAGGCATGCAACCATTTTTATGTTTTTTTTTGCTCTTCCTAATGCTTTTCTATTTGTATTACGTTTTGTATCATTTTTCTTACCTGTCCGTTTTTTGCTTCTCACTCTCTAGATCGCGAAACGTTTGCTGTAGCTTATCTGTCAGCATTTCCAAATTCTTGGTTAGTTTGTACTCCGCTTCGAATTTTTCGGAGAGCAGCACCAAATCTCTGGCCGCATCGTGCAGTGGCACATCCGAAATATATAGTCCCTTTCTATGGACGGAAAAATAATGCAAAATTGACAAAATTGTTGTATGGGTGAGTGTTATAAAAAAAATTACGCTCATTTTGTTTTACTTAAACTCAACTTAGTCTTTAAAGACGTGGCTTGACTTCAAGTAGGAGAAATAAAGTAAAATATGTGAACACCAACAGAGGTTGAGCCTGTGTGTAAGAGTGGGTGATATATATTCACTGCTACCAATAAATTAAGACATATTTGATATATTTTTTAATTTAACAAGCCACAGGACATTTATAAATTTACATTTGAACAAGTAAATACAAATTTCAATGCTTAAGGATTTTTTTATACAGATTTATTTGCAAGATTTTATAAGAACCATTGCATTTCATACTTTAATACATATATATGTGATATGTATATTTGATTGTTTACTCACTTAGTTAAATCATCCAAATTCATGACGCTCGGATAACATTGAAACAGTATGCGATCAGTCTCCGGTATATACATCATTTGTCCCTAGAAGATGGCCAAAGTGAAAAGAAAAACCTCAGAGGAGAATACGCAAAACCGAAACAATTATCGTAAAAATAATTTTAATGCAACTTTTTGTGGCAGTCCGCATTAAATTTAATGCAGGACAATTTCGGTCTCCATCCCATTGGTGGCGGCTCTGCTTAACCGGCCATTTTGTATATTCATTTTATATGTGACCGCATTCTGAAATCAATGAGGTTGCTGACAGACTTAAGAGAAGAGGGAGGGGATAGGAGCTGTTGTGGCAAACCGAAGCAAGGCTTACCTTCAGTCTCAGAAAGCGCTGCTCGAGCCGGCTGCTCATGGCGCCCTGCCGCGTCTGGAGCACATAGATGGTGTTTATGTGCGACAGGACGTTCTCGAATGTGAGCTGCAGGTGTGGTCTAATGGCTTCCACCACCTCTATTAACGAGCAGTTCTCCTCGGCCACTCTGTTGAGAAGAGTGAAAGACGTTCATAATGGCTAATTGCAACACGGATGCCCAACCTTGGTCAGCGTCCATTAGTCCTTAACTCACCTGGGTATAACGCGAGAAACGGCTTTGCCGGCTTGCACGATTTTCATTTGTCTATCGAACATCAGGTGGAAGGGAAATATCTTGCAGAAAGTCGCTGGCGAGATGAGAGGCGCTGTTGGCATAAGGGCTTTAACCGATTAGCCTGGCAATTAGCTAAATTAAAAAATCCTCTTTGCCTACCTTCGCAGAGGAACTCCATTTCGTCGCAAACCGCCGCTTCATCCTTCTTGACATCCTGTTGCGTCTTGTCTACCACATTGATTTCACGTATTAGAAACTGTACGTGGTCATAGCGCTCGATGTCATCGCTTTTATTTTTTAGCAAGCGCAGACACTTTTGTTCCTTGTCGCCATCGCAGTCGAAGCTATCCTGCGCGATTCCACATGATCCGGTTGTGGCTTTCGATGTGGCTGGTAATTCCTCCCCAGCTGTGGATGGGAGGCATTATAATTGAAGATTAATAACAAAGAAAAGGCTATCTCTAATATTTAATTGATATCACGACAAGTGTTTGGGCAAGCTAACACCATTAATTGGTGCTAAGCATTGAATAAATTCGTGTTTGTTTTGATTATCAACACATGATGCACATAATAAAAATCAAATAAAAGTATGTGCCAACATAGTCATCAAGGACGCAGCGTTATCTCTGTATCTTAATGTCCATGTTATATTCCATTAATGGAATCTAAGTGTGTCAGTTAATACTAATTGTATTGATTTTGATTTAAAATGTGAAGCTCGTATTAATTTTCAGTTTTCACGTGTTCACCCTTAATGCCTACTGCTGCATTAAACCCCTATGCCCAATTGGCTTCAATAACTAACAAAAAAAAGCCTGCGGATGGGTTTGCTTTGAAAGTTTGTTTTTTGCTGACTAACACATTAAAGTAATTTACAGACAATATCCAATATCTATTTTTTGGGGCACATTGATCGAGCTTGTCTATTATACCCGCTGTTAAAAGAGTTCGCAATGAGCCTAAAGCAATTTGTTGGCCTGGATTCATAGCTTACCCGGATCGATAACAATTTGTTGAGCATCGTTGTTGTTGATATTGTTGTTGCCGTTGTTGATGGCATTGTTGTTGTTAACGTTGTGATTATTATTGTGTGCGGCTGGAACTTGAGCTGATGCAGGAACAACAACTTCAGTTGCTGGTTTTGCTGCTTCTTCTACTGCAGTTGCTGATTCCTCGGATCCAGGACCTGGAGTAGCTTCGGTGTCCAATTGTTGTTGCTCGCGTGCCTGGGCACGTTCTTTTTCGGCTTCATCGATGGGCTCCCCTTTGCGCTTAACAATGTCAATTTCCACTTCGACGCCATGCAGCTTTGATGCAACGGCCTGTAAAAGATAATATAGGTGGCTAAGTTCTTGAACGTGTATCAGTTGAATGACCACGGCTATTTACCTTGACTATGCCGATGACAATGTGCTCCAGGCCAGGTCGTTCCGAATAGTAATGTAGTAGCAGTTCGCCATCCTTTTCCGTGCAGCGAAATGAGGGCGCTCGCATCCCTGGATACAGAGTGCCCAAATGGTCATGCAGTGCATCCAGGTTCTATATGAATATAGTGTTGTTGTTTTACCATGAAAATTCAGCAAAATTCAATTTCATTTTTCATTATGTCTAAAGCCTCTCCTTAGACAAATGGACGACGATGAGGACCGTGGTGCGGCAACAAGTGCGGAAAATTGAAAATAAATCGAATGGGAGTGCAACATAAAGCCTGGCCACACCCCAATCAGAAGTGTGGATGTGTGTTTGACTGTGTGCAGTGAAGCAAAATAATGCTTATCAATTCGAGTGTAAGCGAGTGCTGATTCGATGCCAACATAAATAATGACTTGCATTGAAGTTGATATCAGGAAAAGCAGCGCGAAGGCAAGGTAAGATAAAGCGTGCAAAGGTGAGATGGGGCAAGGTGAGGTTTGACTCTTGTGGGAGATGCTGAGCGATGCATGTGCGAAATTTGCTTCAATTAAACATACGCAGGTTTACAACTATAAGATGAACTTGGGTATAGTGACCAGCGGTTATTCCATAAGTTATAATTGCTGTGTATTGAATTTTCTTAAAATGAATTTTGCTTAAAGCTATCTAGAAGGTGGAGATGGTCAAAGGTGTTTATTACTAAGTTTAGTATAAGAATGATATGTTAGTGATGTCCTAGCCTTAAAGATATCTCAGTTTCAATAAATGAACTGTTTATTTTGTACAGTTTCTATATTTTACCTGCAGAAAATCACGTGGCGTTGCACCCAACACTTGCAGAATTTTATCGTATCCGGAATCCTGACAGAACTCAAAGAAGGTTTTGCCAAACAACTCCAATATGTCATCGGCAGGTATATCTGTATACGAATATAAATATATTTATATGGTTGTGAACATTATGCGTCAAGTTTTATGTGGCACAACAACCACAGTAATAAGCAGTAAAGTGCTTCTTGCCAGCTACTTACTGAGTATCTCAACAGCTGCTCCAATTAGATTGTATGTTATTTCGTCATCGTAAATTTGCCGCACGAGAAATTGTCCCTCCATGCTGACCATAGCCTTTTTTCTGCACGTTGTTTTTGTTTGTGTGGAGCCATCAAAATGTGGGAGGGTTGTAGGAGAAGTTGTATGTAGCAGCCGAAATATGAAGCGAGCAAGCAACAGGAGCAGCGTGAAGAACAGCAGAAAATACATACATTAATTTTAATTAAATTGCGTTTGTGTGTGTGTGTTTGCATTTTGATGTGTTTTTTTGGCCTGAAGCAGCCATAAAGTTAACCGACGCGCATATGGAACTGGCTTTTATAACCGTCACGAAAGCCAGATTCAAAATCTTAGCGAGCATCCGGCATGTTGCAAATGAATATTCGGCTTTGGTTTTACTTTTAGCTGACTGCAAAATGTATCTAAATTACATTTATATTTTTGGGGTTGACCTAAAAAATTGGGTGGAATTTCAGATTTGTTGCCAATAGTTCGGAATCTTAAATTAAATCAATCGTTTACAATCAATAATTACATAAAATACATACGAACATTTAATTTTTTATTCAAATAATGTTTATTAAATGTTCTCTACTGCCAAACTTCATTTCCAGATATAAAACCGTCTGCCAGGTTTTAAGATGCATTTTACCTTAAACCGAGATAATGATGTCAAGCTTATGTTTGTGTATTTTAAGCAGATTTGGTAAATGTTTATTTCGGAACAAAATTTAGTCGCATTTGCATTGAATAATAATACAAAAAAGCACAAAAATTCGATTTTTTTGCTCCCAATTGATGTTGTTGTCGTTTTTGTTGTAGAAAACATTGTGCGAACTGACTTTATTATTTAATAGAAGTTGCGCCAAGCTGTTGCCAAAACAAATTGAATACAACGCAGCAGCCATAGCAAAAACAAAGCTAAAATAAAAGCAACCCAGAATACTTTCTATGCATCCGACTGATTAATACTCTGTTCAAAGAGCTTTTTATGACTAGGACAGAAGGACAACTCTACTTTTGACACTAGGGGTGAAAGTGTGGAGAGTGGATGTTGGCGTGCTTACAAGGCATTCCTTAGCCTTTAAGGATCACATTTAGTACAATGCATCATCACATCACATCACATCACATTTAAACATGTATTTCATTCTTTACAATAAGTTGACGAACTTAATAATATAATTCCTTATTTCTTGTCAACAGGGTATTAAAAAAAAGCGAACGTCACAGAAAAATAACAGAAATCACATGAAAAAAAAATAATAGAAAATTCGATGTTGTACGTGAGAAAGTTTTTCCATTTTCACGCAGACCGTCTGTCTACCTGGCCTCACTTCTGATATTCTCGCAGCGGCAGCGAGCAACTGCTGCAGATTTAAAGGAGCAGTTGGGGGCTGGTACATGGGAAAACGGGGTGAAAACGAAGGGAAAGGTGAATTGTTGTTGCAACCAAAGAAGTTGTCAAATTGTAACTGGCAAATGATATCAGCAGCTGTTCCGCCAACACACCAAATAGTTTCGCACTTATTTGGATTTAGTTGGCTTTTCGTTTTTAAATTTTAAGAATTACTGCTACTTGAACTGTGTTGGTGAGTGATAAAGCGACATCAAAGAAAAAATCAATAGCTGCGGGCTTTCTTGAATTGATAAGGAGTTCGTGGTGTTAATTGGAAATGAATTTTTCACCAGCAGTTTATTATGCTATGATTTATTGCATGTGCGTGTAATTTAACAAATTTAAAGTTAAAATTACATTTTTGCAGGCGCCGCTGTGCAACGTCTTTTATACAATTTCCGCTTTATTTATCTATGAGCTACATATGTGTTCAATAAAGTATTATAAATTTTTCATTTATGTGACTTATTTTGAAAAAAATACGAATAGTTTATGAATCATTTATTTAAAATATTCGTATTGCAGTTTAATGTTGACTTCTAAAAGATTGGGTGCTTGAAAATTTTAAATATAAAATTTAGACAAGAAATAATGTTAATTGAAATGTGTTATCGTTCAATAATACGTTCCTCAGCCAGACAAGCAAATATTAAAATTTTAGTTTTGAGATTTTTTTTGGTAAGTAGTGTTTAGTAAAAGTTTTTATGTGCTTGATAGTGCGCTTAACCAATAAATTTATTGTGAGCGTGCGTGTAACAAAAGCAGGCACAAAACTGACGATATCTTGAATTTTTCTCGTGGGCTTCTCCCACGCTTTTATTATCAAATCAAATCGGCGATAAATGTGTGGAGTGAAGATAAAGTTTCTTTATTTTATGTGCTCACCAAAAGGTAAATATTATTTTACGGCATTTTAGCTAATTTATGCTGTGCAAATTAATTACATGCCTGCCAACTTAGCACCTTTTTATTTGTTAATTCTTATGACATTAAGTATACGCCATGTAAGCGAAGCGGAACAAAAGCATGGCGACATTTAGTAGCTCAGCTTGACTTTCTGTCTTTCAGCAGTGTATAAATTCAATTTCCTCACACTTCTCTCTTTCTCCTTTTCTAACGCTGAATTTAAATATTTGGCAGACTGGTTGGGAAAGTTGGGTACACTAAGAACCTTAATTCACGTTGGTCGGCAAATAATCTGCAAACAGTCATTATGTAATATTGTTTTTTTGAGAAATTCCTGCCTTGAGGTCTTACTTAGTGGGACATGAATTGATTGCCAAACACAATAGAAAATGTTTAAGTTGGCAATTAGATGTTTAAAATTCGTCCCAGCTTTAAGGCATAGCTAGATTATGTTTTTGACGCCCTCGCGTGCAAAATTATATATATATTATTATTGTTTAATATTCCAGACGGTAAATACACAAAAGCATACATCCACATTCTCACTCACATAACTCTTTGGGGATTTTATGCTCTTCAAACACGCACCTCCCTCTGTACTGTTTGTCTGCTTAATTTTATGGCCAGCCACTAAAGCGCTTTATTATGAACTACTTGTTGTTGGCTTTTGACAGCTTCGGCTTTCCACTTTAACTTTCCTTTTTGGATTACGAAGTCTTGGCCGAAGTCGACCGCAATTGATAACAAATCAATTAGCTAATTTGATTTGCCATTTGCGGCTTTAAATGCCCTTCGCTTCCACAGCACTCTGCCATGCCCACTGCACACTTCACTAAGTAGTGAATAGCTAATGAGACTGCGCTGCTTTGGAAATTTAATGCTTTAACAGCCAGAAATTGTAAATTTCTTTAGTGGCAGAACTCATCCAGCTCTGAGTTTGACTTATGAACTCTGGTCCACACCCACATCTACGACTCACGTCACGCTCCTGGCAGTTGCCACAATGTTGCTTTTCTTTGTAGGCGGCTCAAGACTTAAGACTCGCATGTGTGTCATCCAAATCTGTAAGCATACACATATATAAACTCACAAATAGACAGAGAGAATAAAAGTAGCACATTGCCTTCCCACTTAGCTAAAGAGCGCGCCTTCGTAGCTCAGCTAAATATAAAGCACATTCAGTTCACCTCTGGCTTTCGGCATGGGGGTTGCTCTATTTTTATAGTTCTATGTGTAATATGGGCACAAATATTAACAGATATTGTGAGCAATCTGGCCTAATTAATATTTATTTTTGTTGAGTAACATAGTTTCAATTCGGTTGTCTTTTCTATAAACAGTTTGTAATATAAGTGCATTTGTAAGTCGGCTTTTGTAGGAAATATTCGTTGCCGCAAATCTCCTATAGCTCGCCACTGCTGCTGCGCTACGAAAAACTGCAGCGAAGAAGCGGAAAGGAAATAAGGTTAAAAGCCACTTAAGACTTGTGCAAGTTAATGTGGCACATAACTCAAGTGAGTCACATGTTTTATTGCGCACAAATAGCGAATCACAGACACACACGCACATAGTCAGAGAGTCCTTAGTGGGACCATGACCAGGGCCAGTTCTGGCATTAGCATTTGTAATTGGAAACGAAGCCTTGTTGCTTGAACCTTAATCGTGTTGACAATATTGGCAATTGGGTTGAGATTGCAAAACGAAGTTGAAGAGCTTGGTAAGCTGCGTAAACTGTTGAGCATTAAGCACTGCCCACATATAACATTGCTAGACAAATTAACATTGAAATTGCAGTCAGCGCTGAGTCAGAGCCAGTCACAGAATGTCGTTCATTGCATACCCTGTACTTAATGGGACAATGGAGTATTATATATCTCTGATATGATACGAATAACTGTAGCAGATGGGATACATATAGTGTCAAAACAAGCCCAGAAAGTGGGGTTTCTTTAAACTGTTTCGATTATGAAATTAATTATTTATTGGCATGCTGAAGGGTAACTGCAAAGCGACTATTCGAAACCAAAGTCTTATTGTCTGCTTTTATATGTGTTTATGCAAGCTGGGCGTTGTAATCCTTGAGGCGTGTTATTCAAAATAGGCAGAAGTGAAGAATTGGGGTGGCTATGTAGCTGTGAATGTTGGGAAACTGTGCTTACTTCAGTTCTCCATCCACAGAAGACTTTCATGTATGCGCGTATTTGTATACGATTAGCGTTAAACCGCTGTAGAGCAACCACAGGCAGACGTGATATACGTCGTTAATGATATAGAAGGCCACATGCCTGGGCGTCAGCTGGGTACCAGTTTAGCCCTCGTCATCATCATCATCGGCAGCAGCATGTTCATCATTGCGAATGTCATTGTCATACCCATTGGCATTGGCAGTGTCATTGTGATTGAGATTAGCCGAGCAGAGTCAATTTAGCTGCGGCTTAGCATTTTTACTGTCTCTAAGCTGCCACGACCACGAGGCGTATGATTAACCTTTAGCGGAGCGTAAAGTGCGCCACAGGTTAATCTGCAGCACAAAAAGAAAAAGAAGCAAGCACCTTGGTGGTCAGTCAAATTAATGAATCCAACTTTTGTCCTGCGCGCCAATCAGCTCATTAATAACTGTCCACATGCGTAGAAAGCACAACTTGCTCAGAGTATCTTGTCCTCGAGATTTTCTTGGTCATTTGTTACGACTGGCACATTGTCGCCACCCATTCATCGATTGACTTGCGGCTACCTTGTCTTGTATTTTGACTAACATTTTCTGGCCTGGCAAAAATGTTATCTACCCGCACACTGTGACATCTCGAAATTAGGACATCATTAGCAATTGTCGATACGCGCTGATAAATGCGGTACACGGACTGCTCTTTCCTTTTTGGCTGACCACCAAATGCTGAGTGAAGTAAATTTTAGGTACAGAATGGATCCGTAATTTACTTGGTTTTAAAGCAGCGGCAGAGTGAGTGCTAAGAGGCGTAAGCAAAGGAAATGTTCTTGTCATCCATTTGTTAAAAGATCCGTTATTATTTGAATTGTATTTATCTTCTTTACTTTTTATCTATTTATTGTCCCTTGAATTAAATTATATAATCGTAGTCTTAAGAGTTGCTGAGAATGCTAAATTTTCAGGACTTTGTTTGCGTGTTTGTAACATTTATTAACTGCTTCTTAAGTGACACAAGTTTTTTTTATCAAATTAAGATACATAAAAGAAATGCGATTAACTTACTTACACTTACTCTCAAATTTAAAGTTAGTACATATTTCATATTAATTAATAATTTGGATTATTGGATTGGATTATTGGAATATTGGATTATTAAAGCCTTATTTATTTTTCCTATGATATTAGGGTACATTACTGCTATAATATTGTCAAGAAAGTTGGATTTGATGATGCCCAACGTCCAGAGCGACACTCAAAGCAAATGCTAAATTTGAAGTGACGTAAACGTGGTAGCTGCAAAACAGCAACGAAGGCAATCACAAACAGCAAAATGTCGCAAATTGACAGTGGCACAAGGCAACACTTCCGGTTGGGCATACCATTGCAGTTAACAAGTTTACAGTTGCAATGTCGCCGCAGGCAGTTAAATCTCTGTCCCAGTTGTTATCGGCGTGTGTATCTGTGTGCGTGTGTGTATGCCTGTGCATGAGGCGGAAAAGAACACTCGCAGTCGTGTGCGCGTTGCATGCAAATCAGGAGAAACATTTCTTTACACTGCCTGCCTGTTGGTCAACGCATCAGCTTCCATAAAATGCAAAAAACACAAATTCCTGTTAGACAAACGAGGAAAGCTTTGATTTGAGCTGGGACTCAAATAAATGCAGAAGCAACTCGAACAGAAGCAGTTGTAGTCTCTGTCAGTCGATTGCCGCCCGGAGGCAGCTGCCGCAGACTCTTAAAAATTGATGTGTCTACGTCGGTGGTACTAGAATAAATTTATTCGCATTCAATGTGCTCTGAATTGCGTGTTCAAGTTGAATTTTTAACTTGAATTTCAACAGCACACAGTTATTCTGTTGCGCTCTGTTGATCCGTTGCATGAATGCAATAAAAATTGCAGTTAAGTGTTATATAGCGGCCCAATGGGAACCTTACACACACGCACAAATACCCACCGCTGTTACACAATGCTCAAATGCAATAAATAAGAATTGCTTTACTGATGCATTTATACGCCAAATACGTGGCTTGCCCTCTTTACCACGCCCCGCGAACTTTCCGTGACGCCGACCAAACTGTGGAAACGAACTTAATTGTATTGCGAGTACACACATACACATATATATACACGCACACGGGTGCTGGGCGTATGATTAACGCGATACGTCTCGGCCACAGAAAGCACAAGCGACCAGCATATTTAACTTATATAATTAATATTTGTAGCTTACCCGCTGGAAACAAGGTATACGAAGAGTAACTCAGGGCTAGCGCAGCAGGTGCTCCATTAAGGGGTCGGTGGTAAATATTATTGTTTGCCTTGTATCAGGTTATTATGATAAATTAATGGGCTTGTGTGCGGTCTTTAGTTTTGGCGCATAAAGTCGATAAATTTATAATTAGCATTTGGCGGTAAGTGAACTGCGAATAAGCTCAGAGTGGCCTACAGCAGGTTTTCTCCCAAAAATCCATCAAATACAGCACTGTTTTCTGTTTTCATCCACCCTCGTTTTATTGTGTGTTTTAAATCTAATTGTAAAAGACTAATTTTAAAATTCGCTTACAATATATGTGAAATAAAAATTTATACATTGTTTAAGTTTAATCATAATTTTTTTCTAATTCTATATTTTTAATAATTTTTTGTTGCAAGGCTTCGCACAATTCCGTATACTATACCTGTAATATCCATATAAATATCGATTCATTACCTTAAAGCGTCTTGCTTCAACTAAGACAACTGATTTCTAATCCATTTACATTTTAATTATAATTCTGGTTTATCGTATTGATAGACTATGTGAACTCTCAGGGGTACAGTTTAATATACAACTCGGCTATTTATTGACTTGGATTATTGCACTCGGATCAGAGGAATGAATAAGCAGGCTGTTGGGCAAAGCGAAAGCTATTGAGAAGACATAACAGACGATAATATGTTTCGTAGTAGACTCTTTGACGCCACTTTCCAAAATTCGAATTACGTATGCGTCGCGTGGACAAGTTTTGAGCGCACGCACGCGGCGCGTTATTCATAAAGCGATAAAAGTGCTGCATAAAACGCGAACTTACAAGCATAAATTGTGGGCTTGGGCGTGGCTGAACCAGGTGTGCGTACCAATGCGCTGAATATAAAGCAATCAAATGAACATTAAATGAAGCAGGCAAAAGGAAGTTTAGAAGTTGCCGCCAAGAGCCTTTGTGATAAAGCGTTGCAATCAAACGAAAAGTAATCTCGGCGATAAGTGCCAAAACGTGTCAAATACAGAGGCAGTTAAGGTGGGACAGAAATAGGAGGTAGACCCCTAGTGAATCAAAATAGGACGCGGAAGATATTGGCGGATGCAGACAGCTGTCGAAAACAATTGGCGACAGTTTGAGCAAATCTATAAAAAAAAACTATAAATATAAATGCAATATTTTGAAAAAAAATATTGAAATTTCTGGAAGTGTCCAGGTGTGAAAAGGATTGACGTATATTTACTAAACTTCTGCTATAGTCTACAAAAGTAAACTTTGGAGTAGCATACTGTTGATAGCATATCCTTTTTGTAGTATAGTAAAGATATTTAAAATGACATAATTGAATACAGAGTATCTATTAGCTTAAAATAGTATACTAGAAGAGTATTCCTCAAGTATTTACTTGAGGGTAAGAGTTTTCATTTTGGTTAGCGACACGCACACACATCTTACACACAATTCACATATATAAAATACGCTGGTAACTTTTGCGGATATTTAAAACTAGAAGAATTTCGTACATCAAAACGGAACCGCTTTTTGGCTGGGATTGAAACTTGAGACGTACCAACGCACATTTGTTGACGCATTAGCACACAGACACACACACGTACACACCTTGCTACAACTCGTTACATGCCTGAGAAATGCCATTTCCGACACTCACACAGACAAACACTTGAAAAGCCACTCGAATTTCCATAATGTCTGCCATGAAAATGCGATCGATTTTCTTGTGGGAAAAGAAAAAAAATATAAGAAAGAAAAAACACCATATAATGCTGCGGGCGTGGATCTGGGTTCTTGTGTGTGTGTGTGTGTGTGTGTGTGTGTGTTTGAGTGCATGAGCTGGTATGAATATCTAAAAAGAAACAGGGGCCGCAAATGGTTGGCTAAACTAAAGCGTTGTAATATGAAGCTCGGACTTGGAGCCTAATAGTCACCGCCAACAATATAAAAGAAATAATAGAAAGCAATTGTTTTGTGTGGTTTTTTAAGGAGCAGTTAGTGAACAGCTTTTTAATTAACACGAGTGTTAATTGCGAATTTAATGACAGCTAAAGGATTCAATTGCGTGTGTGTGTGTAGTCAAATAAAACAAACATCTGGGCGTGTTTCGCTGTCCTTTTGCCAGCTGTACATCAAAATAAAGATTGATGAAGCTTTAAGATTTGTCAGCAGCTGCCGCAGCTGTCAAACTGTCAAAGTTAATAAGTCGCAAATGTTTTTCCCTTTCCCTTTCTGGCTGGCAATTTGCATTTAATATGTCACGTCGTACTAGGCGTATTCGCAATAAGTGAAGCGCAACTATGTTGCTCGAAATAGCGAGCCATGAAGCTAATCCAATCTCTAGTCAATATATCACATTTTCCATGCCAATAGCTGCGAACCAAATGACATGGCCAGGTCACAGAATTATGGCCCAATTTACATTTGCACTCTGATGAGAATTTCAACGCAATCGCTGCTCAATGATACAATGTTCCCAGATTCAGAAGCGACCCAGTTTCATTGGGTTTTGAGAATGAGAGTGCATTTATATTAGTCCTGGATATAAGTAAGATTTCATTAAATTTCGATCACGTTTAGAAGATATTTTCAAACTAAATGTTCTAGCTATATTTAGATCTAGCGAAATTGAGTTGAAAGCATTTTGAATCGAGACACAATGTGTACATAATCAATCCTTGCGCAGTTGCCCGCATGGCAGTTGGCAGTTGTGGTCCGGCAGTTGGTCTGTGGTGGGCAGTAGGATGGGGAAGGGCACATTAGCAGTGAGTTTTTGGCAGTAAGCAGAGCAGCTCAGCTGAGCCAGCATATGCATAGACGCACTGACAAACATTTGGACTGACATACATACATACATACTCATATACTCGCAAACCGACTGACGGGCAGTTGGGGGTGGATTGTCAGATGAGGGCTTTGAGGCTTAGATGCCATGCCGACATATCCAGCTTGCCCTTATTGTGGTCGGGTGTGTGTTTGTGTGTGTAAAACATTTTATAGGCAAATCGATATTTGTCTAAAGTGCCACAAACTCAGCAGCGGCGGTGCGGCTACGGCACCAGCAACGATAACAATAACAAGGACTTTTGCCACAATAACAATAAAGCGACACTAGGATAGCGCAGAACAGCTACATTTCCGGTCTGCGTGTATTAGCACTACAGCCGCTATTTTGTATGTGAGTGTGTGTGCGCCTGGTTGTATATGTAAGACTCACTAGCGTTAATGTCAAGCTCTTCGGCCTTACTCGCTGTCTCAAGCATAGTGCATTCGGCACGAGCCGCTACTCAATCTTTGTGCTCCTAGTGCCACATCAAAGTCAAAGTCAAGCCGCAAGGCTAATGGAAGAAAGTGAATATTTTGAAGTCGCAGCATGCCCAACTGCTAGATACCCATACCCATAACATACATTAAAGAAGACATCTTGAAATTAAAATTTAATATAATCTAGGCAATACTCGGAAATTGTTTAATCTTGTAAAGTTTAATAATATTAATAAAACGCTATGGATCTAAAATTAATTTTGATTGCAATATACCGCTCTTAACCTATCCTTAATGGGTATAATAACACACGGAAGAAAAATTTAAGTTCTTGTATACAAGCAGTCAGCTTTGTGTTTAATCTTAATCTTGGGCTTCTTGTTTATCTGTCAAATTAATGAAGCTCATTTGCAGATTGATGTGTTACAATTATGCGGTAAGAAGAATTAGAGCATTAACAATAAGGTGTAGAAGAAGCAGGCCATTCAGCACTTAGCGCACAGATTCTGATTAAGTGCCTGCGATGTCTAAATAGCCAAGTAGTCGAGTTTTAAAGCTAAATACATCAGTTGTGATATTTAAAAGCAATCAACAAGAGGTCGATTGTCATAGCGCCAAAGAGAGAGAGGGGGTAAATAGAGAGAAAGAGAGATAGTCAAACACATTCATTGATTTGCGGTCAGCACTGTGTCAATCAAAGCAAATGCTATTGCCACAAAGAGAGACAGAAGAAGAAACAGACACAGACACAGACACAGACAGAAGATATAACGGGCACGCACGTATACGCTGACTCCTTGTATCCTGTCAATGGTATTCGCCTTTGGTCTTGCTTTCTTTTTAATGAACGCTTTGACAATGCCTTCGAGTGCAACTAGACGAGAGGCAAGCGAGCAGGACTTCCCCTGTCTGTTAATGCTTCTAGAGATGGGAGCAATTCTCAAGCACATGGCAGGGCAAACATTTTAATTTTTATTACGACTACTTTAAATCGTTTTCTATATTCACTTCTTGCTCGGTATTTACTTTTGCAGAGACCGAATGCAAACCTTTCTGTTTAAAACAAATAAAACTTAATTTTAAAAAACATGAATTTCGAACTGAATTGATTCTTAAAAGACACTCAAGGGCAGGCACGAAAAAGGTCACAGTCGATGGTATGACTTAAAAGGGAACACGAAACACGCTCAGCGCCAATTTAAATTGTTAGAATCTCTGTGTGTATGTGGATGCAAGTGTGGGCGAATGTCAATGCCAATGGCTGGGCGCCTCAAGTGGCAGCATAATAAGTGCCACACTGGCACACTGAATCCCACACTGACTGCTGGTCCACTGATTGCCTGCTGTCAATGCCGACTGGCTGCAATGTAATTAAAGTCATGTCATTGGCAGCCCACATTGGCAGCAGCCGCTTAGGCAGTGGTCAACTTGAGCTTGCTTTTCTTCAAATGTGGTTAGCAACAACAAATGAGAAAATTTGGTTTTTTTGGTTTAACTGCTTGCTGCCTTTCATGTAGATAATTAAAAGGGTTCCTGTTTCTGGGCACGTTACTGCTGAAGGTTCTTCCAGTAACTGACTTGCGGTTAGGTAATCAAAAATCATAAATCTTGCTCAATTAGCAAAAGCAAAGGCTCCACTGCTGTCATGTACAAACAGTTGACTGCTTTTCTGGTGGCCAAAAGATTCCCACTAGGAAAGGCAAAAATAAGCGCATGACTCAGAAAAGGGGAGCCCAAAAAGGCAAAAACAAAGGCACAAACGGGCGCTTTGCAAATACGCACGCAATATCAATAACTTAATTAAGACAAATGTGAATTGTATATGGCTATAGTCATGCACACGCACCCACAACCAAACACACAAACAGAGATGCGTTCTTAGCCGGATATCCGTTAATTCTTGCCCTGCGTTTGGGCCTACAAATCGTTGTTAACATTAACGGGACGCGTGTTTTGCTTTGTTTATGTGCGACTGACAACATAGTACACAAACACATATACACACCCATTCACGCACAATTTATTTATGAACTTATGTGCGCTTGTGTGTGGGCGTGACAGTACGTTCCGCCCATGTGAAAACTGTATAATCAGTTAATTGCGTCTCGTGTTGAGCGCAGAGTTGGGCATAAGATTATGTTTACTATATTTTAGTTATTAATTAAATGCGGCACATTGTTAATTTGCAGAAGCATCTCAAGCTGTAAATGATATGTAACGGCTGAACCTCAACAATTAGAGTATTTACTCTCTACAACAATTTTTGTGTACAATATGTCTGTGTCTTTAAGTCTGTGCGATATGAAATATTTATCATTATTATTTAGTCAGGTTTCTGTTGAGCAGGTTTTTTCTATGTTACGAATATTTTGTTTCATTCCTAATAGTAATTTTACTTCTATAATTACCATAATCATTATTTTAAATTTCATTATAATTTATTTCCATCATGGCTTTTTTTTTTAATTTGGTTTTTCATCATTATTAATATGACTTTAATTTTGAATTCCTTTATTATTATTCAATGATAAATGATAAAACATAAATAAAGTGATTTATAATAAATTGGAAGTTTGGTCCCAGTTACTTTGGATATTCATAGCATATTGAAATTTCTATGCTAAGACTAACTAAAAATTAACAGTAGGAATTTTTCTAATTATATTTCCACAAAATTTTGAAAATAATGTATATCTATTTTATACATATAATATATAAAGTGTCAATAACTTCTAACATTTGCATATTTATTTCCTTCCTTTGCATAATACATACAACACGTTAATTAATACATCCAGTTCTCATTGTATTCAAATACCACGAAACAATCGTAAACTGCCTGCTACTATTTCTTGGATGCCAACTTATTTTTGTGGCAGACACACAATAAAAGTAGCACATTAATTTCTGATAATATGCTTGCTTTTGCATTAGATGCTTCTAATGAGTTTGTTTTGTTGCTGGCGTTACTTACTTGATCTTTTCCCATATTTCCTCGCCAAAATGTTTGAGCACCAGCAACTCCAGAGCGTAGTTAACAAAGCCATACTATAAAAAGATAATAATATTATATTATTATTGCACAGTATAATATTTATGCTAATAATATAAAAACGTTTACTTTATTTTTACTTGATTTCATTAATTTCAAAACGAAATTTTAACTGAAAGCCATTCTGAAATTACAGAAACATTTTTATAGTCACTCAAAGTGAAATCATAAAGCTGTCAGATAAATTAAATGCTTCTAACATTTTAATTACACTCGCAGGCAAAAAATTGAGAATAAAATGAAGTCCAGCTATGGATGCTCAAGTAAAAATAAATAAAGGAAAGTGAAATAAAAAAAGAGCACACGATTTTAAGAATAAAAACTCGTTGACGCATATTTTTGGTATCATGCTAAAATGTAAAATCAATAAGGATTGCGCATTTCATTTCTTTTAAATGTAGTCTAAGAGCAATCAATTTGATTTGTTATGCGAAATCAAGTCCAGGCACACACACAAACATATACTCGTACACAAGCACAAGAACACACTTACATGCCCATAGAGCATTGCAAGATGGCACACAATCAATCGTTTCCGGCGGAAGTGATGCAAAGCAAGCACGGAAAATACTTGAAATATATTTACATACATTACGCATTCGTCTAGTGCTCCCCTGCTTATGAGATGAAGATATATCTAACCGATGTTTGATGTTATTGCCAGTAATGCGCGTACATTGAAATGTTGTAGCATTAATACAAATAACATCAACAACAACAACAACAAATCTCAACAAAAAATAACTAAAGCCAAGCAGTTCCACGTAGAGACCAATTTGACGTTATTTTGAAAATAGAATAGAAAAACATTTAAGAAATGCCAAAAAAATGAGGCACGCTTCGAATGTGCATGTGTGTTAGTGTCTGCGTGTTGGTTTATTTGTTTGTGTTTGTTACATGTCAACATGGAGTTTTTTTTGCGTTGTCATTGAGTTAAAGAAGACGTTTGAAAATTTGTTTGCACGTATACATATGTTATATTTATTTAATGATCTTAAAATGTTTTATATTCTATTAATTATAAAATTCAATAAAATAGTCTGTAAATCACAAAAGGTAACAATTGATCACAAAACATATTATAATTTATGTATTTAAATTTTTTATTGAGTTTTAACATTTTTACTCGTGACAAAAATAAAATAAAAAAACAAAAATAATTCATTCAAACTGTGTGTGTATTTCTTTTTATTAATTTTTTTCATGCCTTGGAAGCGTTTTACAATTTTAGATAAAAAAAAAAAAAAAAAGCTTATCATTTTATTGAATGTATCAACTAAATATTTCTATAATTGATAACATACTATTTAGTCGAACTATTCATGCATAAATTCAATATCAATTCAAATAAAATACCCTTTCTTACCATTTTTGTGTGATGCTTGGTTTGTATGTCTCAATGCAATTGTTTTTGCTAACGTTTTGGTTCACTGGTACAAGTTGATGTTTGTAAAATAAAATTCATAACGTGTTCAGTATTTTATGTTTATTCAATTGAAATGAAATTTTGTTGAATATTTGTATTTCCTTTTTTGAGTTACATTATATATCTACACAAAAATGTAATTATTTGTTTTGTCGTATATACACAAATATTTTAGAAAAATGTTTTATTTCACGAAATTATTGATAAGGCATTAAGGACTAATGGGAGTCGCTCAGCTGACATAAGCAATGCCACAGAGGACATGAATATTTCATGAACTTATACATTGAAATCGGCTTAACATTGTTTTTAGCCAAGTATTTCGTTTTATTCTGTTTTGTATCCGTATTGTTTAATGTTTTGTGGGCCTTTAGTTTTATTTATAGGCAGGTCTGGCTCGAATATGTAAAACGACCGCACCACAACGTTTTTTAAGGACGAAATGCTAATCAAATATGCCAATGAGTGCAAGTGAGCTCTTAAGGAGCTATAGCAGTTGCTATTTGTTGTGCCATTTGCTGGTAGCTTATTGCAGCTGTTATTGCATGCCTGCATGTTTGTTGCATGCCACATGCAACATGTGCAACAATCAAAGGCGCGCGCACACACATGCGGCCAACACAACTGGGTCACAACAAAGCCATGCGAGAAGCAGCCAAATTGGCAACAAGCAACACAAAAGTTGCAGAACTTTGTTTAATTACACATACAAGTACATACCACACACATGCATATAGATTGGTGTGTGTGTGTGTGTGTGTGTGTATGGCAAGTCAAGTGTAGCACCAAAATTTATGCGCCGCGCCAAGTGTGCGGCAATTAAGGCGTCGCCCATTTTGACGTCGGAGTCGTTGCAAAAAGCATACCTTGAAGCATGCAACTGGATAGCATTGAAGAGAAAGCTAAGAAAAGAGAAGAATTTCGGCATGCTTTACTGTATGGAAGGATATGCCCGTTTGCCAAGTCGGCTTTAAGACAAATTCCCTCCTGAGCGTCGGCACAAGTTGAACAAATTTTTTAAGGCCCAAAGTAAAATATCGATTTTTATCTCGCATGTGTTTGTGTGTGTGTGCCATTAGCGAGCTTGGCAAGGTGCACAGCCATGGTATTTATACTCAGATTATTTTTATATATATACAAACATATATATTTATATATGGCACTTATTTTTGCTTTATGTCGAGCTGTGTATCACTGTTTAACTTTGGCTGTTAGCTCCGCGTCAAATTTATCGCTTATCGCTGACAGCCTTTGTGCCAGTTGTTTACTTAGAGTTGCTTCCCTAACTGATATTGCCATTTATTGCATATTAATCAGTCGAACTCTAAATGGAAAATGAGGTCGCGTTCCACCTGTCAGCCAACCAACCCTCAATTCCACTTCGAGTGGCTTCCAATTCAACGAATTTTAATTACGTGCAACTTTGACATTTTGTAAAATGGAGGCTTCCTCCAAGCGTTAATGAGGCTCGAGTGACATTGAGAGCTACCAACTGTTTGTTGTGGCCTAAGGAGTGATAACTTTTAGGAGCTTTTAGCAGACCTGGCGGCGAGGAGAGTATAATAAGCGTTTTGTCAACCAAGTGCTGCACGCAAGTGCCTAACACGCGACGTTAGTCAAATGTAATAATATTTTTGGTCGTTATTTGTGCACAAATTGTCTGTCAATTTGGCACTAAACGTACAATAACTGAGTAAATGATGAGCCGGTCATTAGGCCAAAATTCATTTCATAATGAGCCCAGTCCAGGCATCTTGTACGGGCGTAGCTATTTGAATTGGGCACTTGTATGTTCAACTGGGCACACATTTATCAAAACTAATGGAGGTTTTACTATCCTTGCCAGCCAGAGAGGAGCAACAACCACTACAACAAAAACTTCAACTCGTAGCAACTGTCCACAAATAGCCGCGGGCACGCAAAGCCAAATGTCTAATAAACTTTGACATATTGGAGAAAATATTTCTATTCGTTTTGTTCCAACGCTTTGTCCACTTGTGTTTTTGTATTTATTTTTTGTTTTTTTTTCTGGCGCCCACAAAATAAAAAAAAACATAAATTATGACACGCCTCCTTGCGACCCCTCCAGTTGGTAGAGACAATAGCGGCAGAAGTATTCTGACCGAAATAAATTAGAGCCATCAAAGTATTCTTTAATTTTTGTGCAAGGAAGCGTTGCGCATACACCACATCGGCTCGCTTCTTTGGCGGGCATTCATATTATTTCTTAAAATCATTTTTCCTGTTTT
The DNA here is from genome assembly GCA_037075185.1 of Drosophila pseudotalamancana. Taxonomy (NCBI): domain Eukaryota; kingdom Metazoa; phylum Arthropoda; class Insecta; order Diptera; family Drosophilidae; genus Drosophila; species Drosophila pseudotalamancana. The sequence goes on from JBAMCK010000105.1 coordinate 91,575, forward strand.
TTATTATTTTTGGTAATGCTTCGTCTGCATTATTTATATTTTGTATTATATATTATTTGTTTGCAACACGGGTCTTTGTTTTTAGGATTGTTATTTATTTGTTTTGTATTTTAGATTTGCCTTTCACTTCTGTTTTGCCAACACCATCCAGGCATACACTCACACACACTCTCTACAACTTTGGCGTTAGTCTGTGCTGTGATAAGCGAAGCGCGCGCGAGCCTTGTTTGGATAGCCTTTTGCTCGCAGTGCTTGAACAGTTCGGTTGAAGAAGCTATCGTCGACTGAGCATCCACTGCTTGATGATTTTTGTATTAAAGGACAGGATAGCACAGCTGGCGAAAGGACACTTGTGTGCGCTTTTCCAACAGCTACTAATTCGCTGGCTGCGTTAGCTTCTGCCACTGCTAGCGAACATGCCAGGACCTTCGTCAGCTGTTAAACAAAAGCTGTTAAAAAGCTCACTCTCGCTGTCGCTCTCTCTTACAATCTTTTTAGTTACGGCCCCTGCCCCATAGATGGCACTGACACTTAAGATGTATTTCTCACAAGAACACTCTATTATTTAACAAATTTACATGACCATCTTTAATCGTTTAACATTTATATCCGTTCAACAATTTTTTGATATCTATGCAGACCTATCTGTGTTTAATTTTTGATTCAATTTTTTAACTTCGAATGGAAAGCGCTAAAGATGCTAGTCAAAATAGCGAACACGCAGACAAATTGAGAGCTCTCGAGAAGAACATTGAGAGCAACCGAAAATATATGAATGCTTCCTCATTGGATACCCTATAGTTAAAGACAATTACGCTGCTGGCCATGACTTGGTGCGATTATGAAGAATTTTCTCTTCAGCGTCGCAAAGACGACAGATAGTAAACTTAATTAACTAACAAGCAGCGCAGTGAAGAAATTGAACTACGATTTAAGCACAGGCAAACAAATTAGCAAATAAAGTATCATGATTGTGTGTCTAACTGTTGGACTGCAGCGCACGGAAACAAAGGACAAGTGCAGAAAGGATAATCGCATTACACTTGAGTAAATAAATTCCAACCAAGCGTACCTCACAGAGCCGAAAACTTTGTATCTTGTTGTCTTAGCGCAATGCACAGTCTAATGGCCGCATTTTGTAGATAAATCTAAATCTGTAGAGTGAAAAACCGAATGCGAGAAATGTTAAATGCTTTAGAATCTATGAAAAACTGCCTATGGATATGGAAAACTGTCAATAAAGTGTTTATCTGATTAGGAATAACATTGCACAACTTTCGCTTGGCTGCTTGTCCTCTTTGTATCTATTGATACAATGTACAATTAATATTCATTGAAGCATTTTCACCAGCAATCAATCAATAAATAAATAAATAAAACTAAAGGCACAAAACATAAACATATATATTTTCTTTAAAAATTGTTGAGTTTGAGTACTTTTAACATAAAGTATAAATGAAAACGTTATTTGAATGTTCTTATTATTATCTTTTATTAAAATGTATTGTATATTTTAAACATTGGCACTCGATGTTTAGCTTTCAATGTGAGCGAACCTTTTATTAACTTTTAGGACTGCAAGTATGTCTCTGATAAAATTCATACTTTATTACTGCACAACTTTTTGAATATTTTGCAAATTTTGTAGTTCATCTCTTGACCAATTCAAATGCTAGCTGGCTGCAAAATAGACAAGGGTAAATGGAAATGAAAAACTCCAGCAACAACATTCATAAAAATTAAATGATTTCAGTTGACAAAATGTAATGTTTATTTTAAAACATCAAACTTTGGAAAGAAGATAAATTTGATTGATTTAATATTAAAATCTTGAAATTTCAATGTGATTTTGCAGGTAAGTTCCAAATTGGAATATGGTTTAATTTCGATTTCTTGATTTAGCGAAATTTTTCAAAATCGAGTTTGTTGTGTTGAAATAATTATAAATAATCCGTTATTATAAACGCTTGTATTTAATAGCTTTAGATTTTAACAGCTTGAAAAAATGTTGGTTTTTAATAAGATTCGATTAGCTTAAAGACAGATAAAAAATTAACCTGTTAACATGTTTGACCGCCAAACAGCGCCCAAAAATATAAATAAATAAACAAATAGTAAATTAAAAAATTAAAACCGAAATTTAAATAAAATTGAATTGGTGCTGCCCTGACAGAGGCACTCGAGAGGTTTTGCAAATTTGAAGAAGTTATCGACAAGCAAAGCCAGTGCTCAATATTCAACATTTTATTATAGAAATATAGACAGATTGAACAATTGCTATTAAAATATGTTTATAGTTGTGTGCAGAGAAAAGAGTGAGCCGGGCATTAAGCTGTTTCTTGATTTGACCTTAAACGGCTACCGATTGAATCTGAGCTTGAGTATTTCTGGCAAGACTCAGCACAAAATTCAAGTCAAACCTAATGAGAAAAATCTAATGTACACACATATTTATGTAGTTATGTATGTACGTATCAATGGACAGGTGAGTAATTACGTAATGCGGATAAGCGCATCTTGACTACAAATTTATGACTTCGAATAGCTCAAATCGTGATGCCTTTCAAGCTCAAACCCGATAAAACAGTCGAGCGTGGCTTTAGCTGAAATCAACAACGCGACGTATTAACGGCTTTAACGACTTAAACGACTTAAAGTGTTTTAGCAGCTTTACGTGTTAAATCATCAGTCATGTTGAGCAGAGTAATTAACTAGTCGGAAAATGCTTTGGCACATTTGTTTACTCTGCGCTGGGCTGTGGTCCAGTTTGGGTCATGTGCGTCTATCACCGAGCACCACATGGAGAAGCGTGCAACTGTTTCCGCGGCTACAATGGCAAGTCAGAAATTACAGCAGTACAGCGAAACCTCAGGTGGCACACTGTGAGGCTGAAGATTTTGCGCATAACTACGAAGTAATGACTGCAGCTGGAAAAATTAACTTTGAACCTCATTGGAACCACTTTCCACGAACCACACCTGGCGAGAGGGCCAGCATGCGAGATCTATGCTTGGATGACAGAGGTCTGCCATGGAGGAGACTGTGCAATGCAACAGCTCAGTGGGAATCTTTTCAGAATGTCAGCTGTACTGCGGGCAACCAGCTGAGTAAGGAGCTTAACCAGCTGCGCAATCAATTTCAAAATGTGGACAACAAACTATTAGCTTTGACTAAGCTGCAAGATTTATTGAGCCAGTCAGCTGGTCAGTTAGAAGCGATTGACATCTACAGCACGGCTCAAATATTTGCAGAGTTGCTGGAACAGCAGCCGAGACAGGCAGCAGTCAGTGGTAACTTGGTCAACATTTCCAACGAGATCATGTCTAGTGATGAGCAGGTATTGCGGCTATCGGCAAAGCTAAATGCAACAAACCTATTGCTGAGCAAGTTTGAAGATTACATGGATACTTTGCCTCAAGAGCTGGTACCCAGCAAGAGCTGTGGAATATCCAGAAATGATATCCTAGAATCGACTCAGAATGGCGTGGAAACACTTAACTTTGCCGAGTTGGGCGTACAGGCACGGATGAGCATCAATCTGAGCGTATTCTATGTGAATCCCAGATGTGAGAATATAACGGGAATAGCTATATATTCAGCAGGTGCAGCAGATCGAAAAAGCACTACCAGTGGCTTTTGGTATCGGTTTTTATATGCCAACGAGAACTTGGATTACCTGAGAAAGGAAAATGATCTAGAGACTGCTACCTATCTGCCACACCAGTTGTGGGAGCAGCTGAAGAATGAAGGCGCTGCGTATCTGATTGTCAAGGTTTACGCACATGATGGACTATTCGTCGAAGTGGATCACCAGCGCAGCCAAAGGTCACGCAATAAAGTGCTTTCCATATCCATACCCGGATTTGTGGGACTTGAGTTGCCTGCGCCACTCGCTTTTCTGCTTCCAAGAGCAACAGTCTCTAGCAAAACTAGACGCTGTGGCTATTGGAACTATGAGAGCTGGCGAAGTGATGGAGTCAGTACCTGCAGCGGCAGCAAAGAGCAACTCAATGTGCTCTGCCAAACACAGCACCTTACGCAGTTTTCTTTTCTTATAGGCGACAGCAACGAAAAACAGCAAGTGGAAGATGCTCAACTGGAGCTGCATGAGAAACTGCTGGGCATGATTACCCAGGTGGGCTGCGGCCTTTCGCTGTTTGGTCTGCTTTTAATATTCTTGACTGCGGCGCTAGTTAAAAAATGGCGCAGTCAAGCCTCTACTAAGGTGCTTCTTCATCTCTGCTTCGCCCTAGCGCTTCAGCTACTTCTCTTTGGCTACCTTGACGATGATCATCAGCCTTTGGGGCAAAGCTGGAGTCGCTGCATTATATCAGGGGCTACACTGCAATACCTTGTGCTGGTCATCTTCAGCTGGATGCTGATCATAGCCTTTTTTCAGTTCCAGCGTTATGTTACAGTCATAGGAATGGCCCGGCCCAGTCATTATATACTTATCTCAGCATTGATTGCCTGGACGCTGCCGCTGCTGCCCACGCTCCTGGTCGTGCTGTTAAATGCTGAGTCCTATAAGCCTTCAGCGAATCAGTTTAATAGCCATACGGCCTTGTGCTATCCCTCCGGCTATGGCCTAGCCCTGGGAGTGGTGCTGCCTATTGGTATGGTGACAATTGCCAATGTATTCATGATGCTCTGCATTATTTTCAACATCCATCGTGCGCTCAGTCCTCGTCGTCAGCTTCTTATACAGCAGTTACGTTTGTCTGTGCTGCTGTTCTTTCTACTGGGCCTTACCTGGATATTTGGACTGTGCACTTATATGCATTTAGGCATTATATTTTCATATCTTTTTTGTCTAACTGCCACGCTGCAGGGCTTCGTGCTCTTTGTTTATTTTGTGCTTTTAAATACCTCGAATCGACACGCATGGCAGAATCTTATTTGTTTCAAGCAGATAAATAAAAATGTGACGAATACGGAGAAGCTGTCAATGTCTACTTCAGTAACCAGCACTTTAAATCAACGCAATTCGTAAACTCTATTTGTACATAACTCTTAAGGAAAACATATAAAATTTACTGAGTAAAAAGTATTTTTACAATTATTTTCATACGATTTTTTGAGCTTAGGGTAGCCGGAAACTTGCACACATAACATTTAATTATTTGTAATATGATTATTAAAAAATAAAACCCCTTAAGGCATGAATTATATTTATGCTTTAAAGCAAGCTTTACGTCTTAAGCATTTTAGCCAAGTTGCACAACCAAGCCTAAAGCTCAAAAGCAAATCGTAGCATAAGCGTGGCCAGCAACCATTGAACACTGGACTTAAGGCTTAAGCTATTACCCAAACCGGTTACTAGTTTGAGAAGCACTAGCCTTAGAAAGCCGAAAAAAAACTGTTATTGACCTTTCTATTACAGAACAGTTTAAAATTATTTAAATGATTCAATGATTATGAAATAGATATCAGCATTTGCATGCCTAATTTTCTGAATCATTTGACGAAATATATTAACGAAAAGAGTGGATAGGTGTGTCACCTTCCAAATGTTAAATGTTAATCCAGAAAATATTTAGTCGATATGAATTTTTAATTGAGTGATGACTTTCGAGGTCTTTAATTATATTGTTTTTAACCAAAGGGAATTATATTACTGATCTACTCTACTCTATAATTTTGTATACCATATCGAGTTATGACCTTATATAGCAATTAATTGCAATTCTGTGTTGGGTTTGTTTTGTCATTCCGCTTGTTGTCCGGTTGTATTTCTTTTTTTTTTTTCGGTGCGTTTTTATTTATTGCTTATAAATTATGTAAATGATATGACAAAGTTAATTTTGGTGAATGTATTTCTGTGTTTTTGTCAGAAGTCTCAACATTACGAACTATGCGTGGCTATACATATTTTATTCTGTTTCTTATCTAATTCCGCAATTTGGAGGCTGAAATTAAAAAAGGTCGTAACTCGGAGTTATGCTTCGATTTTTCACAAATTGGTTTGGGCTTAAATTAGAATACGGAATGCTTAGACTATGTTTATTGTGTTTAAATATATACATGTATCGATAAAGTATAAAACAACCAGTAGGATTATAACAAATTAACTTCAGTTACCGGCTGCTCATCGAGAACGGCATTCCACATGCCACCGTTTCAGTTCATTTGAATAACAGACGATGCCGACGTCTCTGCTTCTCTTTTTTAATCAACGCAATTCAGCGTCGTATCAGCAGCAGTTTTAACGGTATGTATGAAGTTCCGGGTGCCACATCCTTGCCGTCGGGCAGGAAGTTCATGGCATAGTTCTTGGGTGTCGGCGTATTTGGTGGCACGGCATAGTCCAGACTCAGCTGTGTGGCAGCAATATTTGGCTGTCGATAAGGTTGCAGGTGCAGTTCCGTCCTACCTTGCAACTGCTGAAAGCGCTGCTTGTCAGCTAGCTGGAAGCGCTCCAAATGCCCCTGAATGATGCGACGCAGTGCAGCCATAGTGCTAGCACTCGGCGCATTATAGTAGTATGCCCCGCCCTGAGTCGTCCTCTGTGTGAGCGTTGCTGTTGGCGTCTGACGGGGTAAATAGCCCGGATTGGCGGCGTTTACAACAGCCAGAAGCAGGGATATCAACTGCAAGACAAATTACATTCCATATATTGGCATTTTGTTTGCTAGTTTCACTTACACAAAAGCACGTCCTGTACATGTTATTTATGATTAAAATCACTCGACACCTTTTACTTAGTACTCGATACTCTTTACTAAAGACTCGATTAACACGTTCGCCAAGCTTGCTCGCCAGCCTGGCTCGCTCAGAAGACGCTCTACAACTGAATCGGTGTTTGAGCTTCAGTTTCAAGTTCACGGGCCACCGCAAATGCATTTACATAAATTTCTAACCGGTGCTAGATACCAACAATCTCCATCTCCATCTTTAGCGCGATCTCCATCCTAAAACTCTGCCGCTTCTCTGTCTATCTGCCAGCTGCCGTTTTAATTTTAAAAGCTAATTCTTTTTCTAGCGCTGCCAACGGGGCACGTGATTTATGCAAATATTTGTCTTGTGATGTTTTTGTTTTTTTTTTTTTTTATACTTTCAGACTTGAGCGCGCTTCCACTTCAACTTTAACATGATCTGGTTTTGTCTTTGTTTCAGTTTATTACCTATACTCATTAAAAGTGGTGCAAAAGGGTATCATAAAGTTTTGTAAATTTTATAAGCTGTTTCTACTTTTAATAAATCGAACAACAGAGATAAATTGCCAAAAGACTAATAGCTCATGCCGCCTTTTCAATTACATCTTTAAGATTCTTAAGTGGATTATCGAATACCCTTGTGTGATCAAAAATAAGAAATTTATTTTCAATATTGATTCATTTTCTATATATTAAAAACAAAAAAATGAGAAAAAATAGCTTAACGCAGGTTGATATTGTATTATAATTTGTTAAAAAATATATTTTATTTATCAAAAGTCTGTAGCTTGAAGAGTATCTCGCATTTAAGCAATCACCTCTTACTTTTTAAATATTTATTATCATGAGTTAATCAATGGAGTTGAATCGATCAGCGCGCGTAACTAACAAATTGCCAACCCACGTACATAAAACAAACAAAAAACAAACAATGACAATCTCCAAAATTTCTCAGCTGACGTGTTGAGATGGTGAAGATAGTCCCCAGGTTCTGTTTTAACCCCAACTTATTCACATTTAGATATGTATGTATATATAAATGACGAGCTTAGACATCGAGGCGACTTGACGGCTGTTCACGCCATTATAATTATGCAAATAACTCAAGATATATCTACATTTATCATTTTAGTGGCACTGCGCCTATGTGGACTGGATGTACGTATTAATTTTTGTAGTCTTTAATTAACATAATATTAAGTTGGTTTCAATAGACGTGTGTCTACAGCTTAGCACTCCTTTTGTAGGAATACAAAGGTGTTGGATGAGCAAACGTTTGTAGTATTATATCGATTTTTAATCGTTGCCCCTTTATGTTTTGAATTCAATTTTTCTGTCTTTCAAAAATTTCAGATTTGTCTATTTGACAACTTAACTGAAATATATTGTATTGTCTGTTTTTAGCCAGTTTGGATATAACTTGCCCAAATTGTCATTCAAATTCCAAATAATAATGAATAATAAAAATATATTTATGCGTTACTAAGTTGTCTGCCTTAATGTATTATATCACTTTTAAAGAATGATAGTGTTAGCTGACCAATTAGCATTATGAAATGTGATATAGATTATCATTTTAAGTTATAACTGTAAATAATCAAGTGATTAACTCAATGATTTTACTATTTAATCTAAAAGTTATGGGGGAAGTCCTTTCAACTGTTTGACTCTCAAGAATATGTATTACTCAATGAGATTTGACACGTTTCCTTCTATATCATTTACATTTGGAGATAGGTAAGAACACATTCGATTAATCGAGATATTCATTTTATCGCAATAACTAATAATTTATGTATAGTTGCTTGACGTTCGATTAATTGGATCAATAAAAATGAAAAAAAAAATTATTCTTCTGCAAGTTAAGTAAATATGAATTTATATTTGTGCAACCCGCTAGAATCATTTAATTTCCATTTACACACATTTTCACACATCAACCAATGCAATTATCTAATGGAATTCTATTAAATCAGCAGCTCACCCCCATCACCACTTTTCCATTTACCGCCCAATCTCCACCCCTCCGACTGCTGTTGCGAAACAAAACTACGTCTATTTGAAGAGCTCGAAATCATTATCATTTGAAGCTTGTCTGTGTGCAGAAAGAGGTGGAGTCAACATTAATAGTTTAATAGATTCAAAGAGTGGATGATAAAAATGAGTAGGAAAAAAGTGTAACCGAAACGGAAAAGGAAATGATGCGCTGTGTTAGCTTCGGGCATGACACTTAATTAATGCGCTGCATTGGAATTGATTTAAACGAGCGCATTACGTAATAAGAATTTATCATTCTATCCATATCGGCTGAATTTCATTAGCATTTTGATTTATATGCAAAACTGTAAAAGTATGCAATGGTTTCCGATTTAAAGCGGTTATGAAAACGTCCAAGCTAACTTAATTACTATGTAAATTATTTGTGCAATTAATTTACACAGCTGGCAAGCAATTCATGCATGCAGTGAATCTTCTATATGGTTGAAGGTGCTTTCTGCTCGAGCGATTGGCATTAACTCGGGCAAAGCTCATATATATTTTATATGTGGAGCAAAGGGCGCATTATAATCATCATAAAGTTAAGCTCCGCCACTCAAAATGCTATTTTAATACCCTGCACTTATGTGAAGGTGTTATGAATGCTAGTGGGCGGTAATACTATGAATCTATATACATATATATATTATAGTATGATACCATAGGATTAGCTTTTGGATTTCAGATATAATAGTAGCCAGATACCGTTTTAATACATAACACACAAAACACATTTATATTTGTTAAAGAGTATCTTCACTTCTTTTCACTTCATTTCTTTTGTGTACCACCGCATGTCCAGCTGGCTATGAAACGCAATTTCTCAGCCCTTGAAATGAGTTGGCTGACTGTTATGTAATGAGTTTGATGAGCTTTGGAAGTAAACCCAATTGAGTTGAGGCATTTCATTTTATGCGGATTTGATAAAAATGACGAGACCGTTAAACGAGCAACGGTGTGTAACAAGAAAAAAGGATGTGAAGGTACATGCAAGCGGCAAAAAACTTTGTTACGCCTTACAGACAGACGCAGCACGCTCATATTTTATGCATGACCAGGTCTAGTTTCAGCTCCTGCTCCAGCTCCAGCTCCAGCTCCAGCTCCAGCACCAGCTCCATCTCCACGTTATGCCGAACTGGGCGAATTGCTTTCCAATTGACTAATCGCAGTGCCCAGACAAGTTCTAACTCACGTGCGGACTTTGCAGACGGCCATCCAAATGGGCGCTGTCAGTCGACGTGCCCATCGCCATCAGCTGGGTGTGCCAACTGCCAGGTATCGGGTATGATCAAATGGATCAGCGGATTTTATGTTGCAATGACACGGAATCCGCGCCAGACAAAACTTTACCTGTTTTTTACTATTGCTTTGACGTTTTTAGCTGCAGGCTTAACAAAATGATGGACACCCAAAGGAAATGTGAATAAACTTTGCCAAAAACCACAAAACCGATAAACTAATTAAAAGCCATGTGATGTACAGTGGGCTGGGTTCGGGAAATTATAATCATAATGAATATTATAATGTTTTCCAGCATAATTAAAATGTATCAAACCCATAATCATATAAACCATTTTAATGTTTTTGATCTTAATAGAAAACCTTTAAGCATATTTTTTAACGAGACAAGCAAGAATTCTTTACTCGGATACACGTAGTCACAAAAAAGATCCCACTTAGGGACTTAGTTATAAAAAACTTTTTCTGCGGGAACAGTTTTTGAACGCATTATCGCTTTTGGTTCCACTGTGCAACATTTCAATCGACCAAGTGACAAAATACTTTGTGTAAGCCCTGCGGCGCAGATTTACCTTTGACCTTACAGCTTCTGCATAATTAATGTTGCTGGCCGACTCCGAAGTGACTCGCAGTCATTCGTCAACAGCTGTTTTTGACTTTAAGACGAAGTCTGCACAATTTTACTTTGTTTCAATTGTCAATGTCTGACGAATTGCAGAATTTCTTCCCCATGAAGTGTCCTCATAAATGTGCATATTTAATAAGTTGATACGGTTTATGCAACACGCGCTTAGCATACATATAGACGCATATATATGTATGCCAGTGGCAGTGTTTGCATCTGTGTTAAGATATGAATAGTCTCTCTACTGATGTATGCAAATTCTGTTCACTCATTTTGCGGCAGCTCCCAAGGGGCACGTTAATACGGCATTTGTTGTCAGGGGCTAAAAGCACTCAGTTGGCTTTTAGCGATTCCCGGTTGCCGGCTTTTGCATAAATACATGAAATATGCAAATCCCAAATATACGTTGCTTCAATAGCCAACAACTCTCCAAATACCATATCTAGTCTATCATGACTAAGTATTTTATTTCTATTCCTCTATTCAATCTATTTATATTTGTTTTAAATCTGAAAAACGTTCAAGATAGATGATAGAGAAAATGTGAAGACATTTCGCAAATAAAAATTATAAGCCTGTTTTGGGGATATACTTATTTTATATCAGAAATATCTTTTCGACTCATCTTATCTGCTTCACGAATATTATTTAGTTCTTTAGAGCTTGCCAGACCTCACCTTTCACCAGTTATAAACCTTTAGGTAAAACTATTAAATACTGTGTTCCGCCGTACAATGAGTTGGGATACATAAGAGGAGTTCTCCGAGCTTAAAGGTTTGGTTTAGTTTAGTTTGCTGACAACTTGCCCAGCTTAATTTGCAAAACTTTTACTCCACCTCGTACAATTACGTGCGTGTAACTGTTAGTGTCTGTTTTTGTGCCAGTATCAGTTCATACCTATACTGCTTTGATATTGGTACTATTAGTTGTGTTTAAGATGCAAACATATAAATAAAAATACAATCAAATGGCTCCACAGTAAAGCAAGGAGTGCTCTGGTCGGAAGTTTCAAATTAGGAGTTACCTAGAACGCAGTTCCAAGAAAGTTCTTTAACATTTCTTATATATGTGTTGCTTTAGTTTTAGTTAATCAATATTATATAATATTTAACAATGTTCCCTGTGGGATTATGTTATGTAAAATGTTTTTAGAGATAGTAGACCAAAGACGACAAATGTCGAATTAAAGCCAATTTATTTTAAAAGCAAGTGCGACATGCACTTAAGTTCAAATTAAATTTTCTTTGCAAGCGTGTCCATCAAGTTGTTCAAATGTCTGTGTATCACTTGTGCATAAGTGTTTGAGCTGGATTGCCTGATGATTATACCAGATCTATAGTTCACTAACAAGCCATCTTAAATATAGACATTATACGACGACAGTAGAGTCCGGTCTCAAATCATTCCTCTTAGTCGTAGTTTCCACAGTGGCACATAAAAGTATGCTGCATTAGTTGGCTCGCGCTGTCGGCAGTCAACTAAGGTGTAATCAAATTAATATTATGGTCCTACTTCTGCAAATAACTTCAAATTATTATACTCACGGAGGGTCCCATTTATAATCTGCGGACCGACATTTATAAAAACAGACAGACAGACAAAAAGAATGCCTGAGAGCGGGAGAAGGAGGTGGTAGAGTAGAGTAGACAATTTGGGGAGGGATTGTTTTTGTAATAAGTAAGTATTTATCCTGTGTTGAAAACCTCAGTAAGCTTAAGCTCTGTGCTTAATTGTCCACACCGTCCTTCAGAAAACATCTTCCCGACTGATACGTGTGTGTTAGTTACCCTCAATGTGTGTGGTCTACATGACTAAATTTACCTCCACATCAATCTAACTGGCGTTTTTCGAGCCCTACTGAAGTGAAAGATACCACAGACAAATTACATGTGGATGCCACCACGAAATTAAACTAGAAGAAAATTCTTAAATGTACCTAAAGGAAATTTGGTAATTAATTTAATAAATTATTTCATCAAAACCGCAAATCTTGAAGATTGATTTAAGTCAAACAATTTAATTAAAGTTTGATGTAAGATTAAAGTTGGAGTTGTTCAAATACCTTTTATTATTGAAAAACTTCATTGCATATATAATTACAGTTATATATTTTCTTAAAGAGACTTACTGGAGGCGAACCGAAATTGTAAATCTGTATTAAAGGAAAAAGTATGAATATGTTTAAGATACGGCAAAGACATTTCCATATTTATTCCAGTACTCATGCATTATTTCAATTCTTTAACTCCTTATTGCCTATCCGTTGCAAAAGAACCTTTCCTATAAACAACTCTACACCCAAAGTCAATATGGTTAAATATGGTATTAGCCCATATATTCAAATATAAGGCACCTCACGTGCATATTATCCATTAATAGCATATTTTTATTTGACCTTTAGGTAAGCAGGTGCGTAAATAGGTGTTGCAAGAAATTTTTATTTGTGGCGATTAAAAAAGTCCTTTTGCTATTTTTGGCTAAGCTTTAGTTTTATTTTTTTCCTTTTCACCCAGTATTAAATTCTGTAAGAGTTTCTTGAAGGTAACAACAACAGCTGCTTTTTGTCAGCGCATGGTGGGTGCTAAATAAATATTTTTATGCGAATTCCTGCTGTTGACCTTAGGAATAAATCTCGCAAGCCATTTATTTCGACTATGCTTAAGCTTTTTTAATTAATTCAACAGCTGGCTAGGCACCTTGTCTGCTTTACGTGCTGCTTTAATGACGCTTTTATGAACGTGTATCCACCAGCATATTAAAAGTGCGTCTAAAGCAATTTATTGCGCTCCAAGAAGAACGATTAGAGCCCATATCCGTCAAGAGTTATGACCATTGCAGCTAGCTGAGGAGCTGACCTTAGATCTGAGAGACAGGTCTAAAGATATCGCCCGCTAACCCTATTGAAGGTGTTTCCTAAATTTGCTTTTTGAAGCTCGCACTTCCGCTAGAGTACCACACCTATCCGTTGGTTAACGCTAACTGTTGGCTGGGACAACGGGACGTATACACAATTCGTTACGTTTAACGTAACAACCTACAGGCGGGGCATTCAAATTGCAAGGAGAGGCCGAAGCATGCGCAATTCAACTTAAATGTTTTCTCTTCCGTTGCTTCTCTTAATAAATTTAAAATTGTAATCAGTTAATTTGAAAATCAGCAGAAACATCAACAGCGGGCGAAAGGCCAATCTTCCGGCCAAGTGGCGCTTTTTCATACGCGACCGCGCTCTAAGGTGCAATTAAGATGGTTGCTGAGTTGTCTGCCCTTTTGGGTAAGGTAGAAGCCGAAATCTGAGCATCATAGACAATCAAATTGTTGCAGATGAATATAAAATAATTGGAAATGTGAACTTTAACTTTAAATTTGAAATATTAGATGAAAGTGAACATAAACGGAAAAACGAAAATAAATATTTAATGGATCTGAATTTAATGACTAGCAACTATAATCAATTTGCTTGGCCTGCCACAAAACACATATACAGTATAATTTATATAAATTAGGCAATTAAGTATCGTATAAGCCGACCTGAGAATACAATTTCATTTGCCGTAAAAGTCAATCAAACTGGAACGTATAACTCACACAATCAAATTTATTGGAGACTTTTGCAGGGTCCTGTCAGGTAAGAGACGCAACATGATTGCAATGAACGCAAATCGTAAAAATGGGGTAAGTCGCAGAGTTTGCCATCAAAATGAAATGTAATTAGATGACAGTAGATTGAGCCTCCCAGTTCTTTGAAGTTTTTGTCCATGCTTCTTTGTTGTTGCTATGCGAGGGAATTTAATTTATTTAGCCTGCAATTTAATTGATAAGTCGTTGACTTTTAATGCACACAATCAAGACATTGTTTTGCTGTGTTGACTTGTTGCCAATTTTTGCGAGACTCAGCTCAGCTATTGGCACACTTTAACCGGCGGCTTTCTTCACTGAATAAAATTCTTGTAGTTTTTTTTTGTGCAACAGTTACTTCCTTAAATAGTATGTGGAACACATTGCACATACGCCATATGTACATATTCTTTTTACGCTCGGTACACTATGTCAAAAATGAAATTTTTGACGAAATATAATTTTTTCGTAATACCAAACATCGGATGCACATCAATTGTCAACAAAACCAGTCATAAAACCAAATTGCTAGTTGGTTCACTCGTACTTTTGCAGAATTTACTGCTTTTGATAAAATATTAAATTTCTTTGAATTGCCCTTTATACCGAATAATATATGGTCATATTTAAATGTTTGTTTTTACTCTTCTCCCAATTAAATTATTTAAAGTATACTCATTACTTCAAATAGAGCTCTTAGCTTATATTTAATAAGTTACAAATTCGAACACTACTCATGGCAAGACAAAGTTCTATCAGACATTAAATAAAATAAGAAAACTACATTTCCGTGCACTCACTTCTTTAATTCTAACCACCACCTCTTCAATCCCGACGCTGACTATCAATCAGCTTCGAGCGCTACATTTATCAAGCAGCTAATCAAACAGAAAGCATTCTGCACTTCAATTACACACACTCGTTCACCTTTTCCGCTTTAGCAGTTTTGCTGGTGTTTTAAAGAGACGCAAATAAATATTATTGTGCTTGTATAAAACTAATTAATAACGCCATTTTCAAAATGGTTACTCATGAATTGGTAATTCTTTGTATTTATATCATACAACTATTAATTATACATATGTTATTATTATAATTATTTTTAAACAAAATATGTTAAGAGATAAAATTATTTGTTGAATTTAAAACGTTTTATATGCTCTTACCTTTGGCTAATTTTTATTTTTAAATTGTTTAATATATATATTTTTTATACAATAGTTACAATAAATTATTATTTGTTAACTACTTAAACTGCGTTAGATTCTCGGATGATGCTATTTAATGCCCCGATCTGCCCGAGTAGTTTGTTGAGGATGTGGTCATCGATTGCATTTCGGTTGTGCGTTTCTTCACATCCATTTTTCTCTTCGTTGGGCAAAGTAGTCCTGACCAAGCCCTGCGATTTGGCTCGTCGAGTACCACGAAGTACACAAAGAGCACGAACCCCTGCAGGGTGGCAGTGAGACAAAATAGATATGAAAATGCGACGCCCGCCTGCATGAAGGCAAATATGCCAAAGATCCAGGACAGACCCAACAAAAAGAAGAGCAGCACAGAAAGCCGAATCTGTTTGCTGACCAACTTGCGTTCCGCCCTTTGAATACTCAAACTAAGCGAATGGGAGATGCTATAGAAGACATAGACAAAGATCACAAAATTGGCAACCGTTATGAGTGTCACAGGAAGTACTATGCCAAAGATCAGCCCGTAGCCGGAGGGATAACATATGCCCGTATCTGTGGCCAATTGCTCAGCCGTAGGCACATACGATTCCGGATCGATGCAGGCCACAAGCAAGGTGGGCACCAGAGGCAATGTCCAGGCCACGAGGGCCGCCTTCAGTATGTAGTGGTTTGGTCGTTCGATTCCAATCACCGTCACATAACGCTGGAACTGCAAGAAGGCAATAATCAGCATCCAGCAGAACAATGCCAGAGTGGAATATTGCATAAAAGCTCCCAAGGCCACGCAACGTGTTGTATTGCCATGGGAAACCAGATGTTCCGAAATGTTATCCGTATTGATGAACACGAATAACACCATTTGGAGCATCATGGCCAGACACAAATGTAGCAGAATCTTGGTGGAAGCCTGACTGCGCCAGCTCTTGAACAACGCCGCAGTTAAAAAGATGCCAAGCACTCCGAATAGTGAAAGGCAGCAACCGACAATCGATATAATGTCCAGTACACGCTCATTGAGTGGGGTCACCAGCACCTCGTCAGCCACATCGCTGCTGCGATAACTGCCACCAACTAAAAACGAGAACTGGGTTAGGTGGCGAGTTTGGCAGACGATAACTGGATCTCGTAGCATATCCGCTTCACTGGTGGTCGTGATGCCATCACTTAGCCAGGTCTGATAGTTCCAGTAGCCACAGCCACTACCTGTCCTAACAGCCAGCGCATCCGGTTGTCGGTGATTCTCGTTGCGCAACAGAAAGGGGAGTGGTTGGGGCAATTGCTTACCTTAAAACTGATACATTTAGTGGTAATTCAATAAAATTCGGATTAGCTCACCTTTAAATCCAGGTATGGATATGGATAAGACTTTGCTACGTGGCCTACGGCTCCGTTGTTGAGTTGACTCAACGAAGAGTCCATCATGTGCGTAGACCTTGAGTATCAGATACGTGGCGCCACTTTGCATTAACTGCACCCACAGGTGCTCCGGCACGTAAGTGGCCGTCTCCATCTCCTTGTCCCTTTTCAGCTGCTCCAAATTCTCGTTGGCATATAAAAATCGATACCAAAAGCCGCTGTTAGTACTCTTTCGGTTTGCAGCGGGTGAGGAATAAATGGCTATTCCCGTGATATTTTTGCACTGGGGATTCACATAAAAGACACTCAGATTGCTGTTTATCAGACCATGCACGCCGAGATTGGCATTGTTTAGTATTTCCATGCCACTTTCAGTTGATTCTGCTGCTTCGCTTGCCGCAACTTGCGCGACAACTTTACCGCAGCTTTCCCTGGGCACGAACTGTTGAGTCAATGCGTCCATGTAGTCTTCAAATGTACTCAGAAGCGAGTTGGTCGCATTGAGTTGTGCCGACAACTTCAGCACCTGTGGATCACAAGACATAATCGTGCGACAAATTTCGATCAGATCTGCACTCAATGTGATGTCCTTTTCCTGCTCCATGAGCTCACCAAATACTTGGGCAGCCACATGCACGTCAGCTGGCAGCAACGTTCTATCGCGCTGGCTAAACATATCCCTCATTACGGCGGCGGTGCGACGACGGTCTTGGGTGTTATTAGTGCGCCGTCTGCCCTCCAGGATATCATCGTGCAGACTGTTCAGATCCACGCTGATCGAACGCTCTCTGAATCTTCGCATGCAAACAACATATTGCCAGTTCTCAATGGGCTCCCATTGGGCGCGCATGCTCCACAATCGACACTTCCGAGTCACGGGCAATCCGTTTTTGAGCAGGCAGACGTCGTGCAGCCCGGCCGATTCGCCGATTCTGGCCCGTTTCCAGCTGTTAACATGCGGACTTTGGTCGTGATTGCGTACAATGTAGTCGTGCTGAAACTTTTCCGGTTCACAGTGCAGGGCATTACAATAGGCCAGGCCAGTTAAGTCCGCTATGAAATGCGTTTCCACGCAGCGCACTGGCGTATTATTTCCTGTCTTTACGCTGCATAACAATCGCTCCGCCGGACAGTTGTTAACTTCTAGCTCATCACTGTTCACGATCTCCGTACTCTCATAAGTCTTTCCACCTGAGATCGTGAATATCAATAACAAAAGGCATATCACATTCATAACTTCTGAGTCAGTAACATGAATTGAATTTGTCATGCGTCCGTCTTTTTCTGAATATCGCGCTAAACTGTTGGGTATATTCATTCAGTGAGGTGCCGATCGCTTTTATTTCTTATCAATTGCCGAAGCGATCGCTTATCTTTTTTTTCTTTGTGCTCTTCAACATTACTTACTAATTCTTCATAAGTCTCTGTTACTGGTTTTATTTGCGACCGATAACGCTTGAAGCGAACTTCAACTGATTGTTTGATTTGTCATTACCACCTTAGCGCAAATTTAGACGAAAGAGTATCTAAAAATAAACATGTAAGGTATATCTTTAAAGCCTTATAACTTAATCACGCGTTTTATTGTACACACGTCAAATATTAGAACAAAGTTCTAGTTGCAGACATAATAGCAAGTAGTAAATAATTTTCTTTTCATTATTAAAATTTATTTTCTTAAGCTTAGAGTTTTAAATAAATAAACCTTGAAAAACGAACCTTGAATACAAACCACAAAACTTATCGCTAATTGATGTTTATTGATCATGCGTCATTATAGCGCATAAAGGCAATGAATTATAAGTTTCAGATCAACATTATTATTATTCTTATGAATATTATAAATAAAATAAATTAATTAAGTAAACATTCAATTCAAAAGTCCATGATAAAAGAAAAACTAGTATGTCAGAAATGTGTGACTTAAATTGTTAAAGAAATGCAATTTGTGCACTGTGTGGAAAATATAAATCAACTTTTACTGAAGTAAGATGTGCTTACTTGTGCCTTACGTGCTTACTTAATAAAGGACACGATAGTGCCTGTTTAATAATCTTTATAACCAAGTTGAACGGCACGTTTTGTCCGGGGGCATAAAAGCTGCGTTTTGTATTTGCTAAAATTATTTGACTTGTTGACACGTTTTCAATTATCTAACGAATCATATAGTCTCTTCCACATACAATAATCTATTTCGAGTGAATTTGATTAAGCTGCACGCCACATTCGCACACTTAACCCTCACGCATACACACACACACACTCTGACATTCATATATAAAATTCGGTGTGCTGCCTTTCAATCAAAAGTGTCACATTCACATCTCGACATTTTCCTTTTCCTTTATTACTTTATTGCTGACGCAGAGAAAGGTGCCACGTGACATACGTATATAAGAATTACATAATATTGTGGCTTAAGCAGCTAAAAATGCCTTTGGATAGAAATTGGTATATGATTGATTCTTAATAAATATCTTAGATAGAAATACTTTTTCTAAAGGAATTTGTTTTATTATACTTTATATTATGATTTTGTAACAGGATGTGTTAAACATAAAGGTTACCTAACTTAGCCGTAAAGCATATGAACCAAGCTTACATCACTATTATCTATTTGCAAAGATTTGAAAATTGTGAGTAAGAATAGTTAAGACCAAAGCATATTGAAGACGGATTACAAAAGCTTAATTAGCAGATAAATAATTGTGAATTCAATATCTACAATTAAGGATGAGCAAAGTAAAGTGAATATTATTTTTAAATTACATTATTTAAAGCATCTGCCATGAATAAAATATCAAAACTGTAAATTTACGAATCAATGCGGAGCCATAAGGCAAACGCCAATTAGTGGGTTGCACCAATAGCCGAAAACTAAGAATGCAAAACCGTCAAGTAAACAAACTTCGGTCGAACTGGGCCAAGAGGGGGTGGCAAATGAGTTATGTTGAGAAATTGGCGGATTACAGGCAACAACAAAACGCAACCTCCAGCAGTCTAACAAATTCTTTGCTCATTGGGATTGCTCAAACAAGTTTACGCAGCACGGCCAAGAAAATCACTCTGCAAACCTCCGTCAGTAGACCGCCAAAGAATGTAATAAATTTTCCAGTGCCCTTAAACCGCACAACCACAACCACAACCACAACGCAGACGCCAACGTCGACATTGCTGCATTGTTGCAATGCCCCGTCTACTCAAATCTTGACAAGGTTAAAAGCTCTGCTAGATGTCGGGGTTAAATGTGATTAGGGTTCACTTTCACCGCGATAAACAAGAAGTATGGGCAGAGCCCTGTAATGTAATACCGGAATAACAGGGAAAGCAGGGAAAGAAGAAGGTTATTCGAAAAAATTGTTGTGCCCAAAAGTCGGCTCAGATTTAACTGTCATTGCCAGGCAATGATCCATATCGATATTTAAGGGGTTTTGAACGACTTGCACGCACACATCATTCTTATTTATATTTAGTATCCACAGCATATATATATACATATATATATATATATATACATAGATGTATATATAAACACACTTGCACACAAGCTTGATATTTGTTAAATAAAAATTGGAAAAGTTGCGTCGACTTTTGAAGCACTTAAATGTCGCATTAACCATTAAGATGTTATGGCCAAAATGGATAGCAAAATATGCGTGAAAGTATTCTGCCTGCTGCTACTAAACAAAGCTTGTTAGTACACACACTGACTGTCATCCATGCAGTATGCGATACACAATCAACGCACTCATACATATTCAGCAGTGTGTTCTTCATTTGGTTGTATCCACTGTACCGCTGTTTGGCTGATTTCGCTTAAAACCACACGTCACCAACCACAATTTTCATTTGCCTCACTGCTTACCCCAACCATTTCGCCTGTCAATTGCAACAAAGCAATGCTTTCCCACCCTGCGACTGTATTACATTGAATTTTTTTGCTGTCATTGTTTTAGCTGGTTTCCTCTTCCTTGGTTTTTAATAGAACAGGTTGCTGGAATTTAATGAAATTAGGCACCGAGCTGTGTTGTTGGCCTAAGCAGTTCTCAAAATGTTGTTTTATATGCTACCTACAGGGCTATGCATCACTATGGAAGTCATGTTCAATAGCTAACAATTTCATAGTCTTCAAACGTAATAAGAAAGGATTGGATTAGATTATGACAATTGCAAATGGCTGTATTCGAAACATTAACCTATAACAAATTCTTTTCATTATCTTTCTCTCTCTATGTCTCTTTGCTTTTCCCATATCTCTTGCTCTTAAGCTCGCATATTTTCCCTGCTGTTCTGCATAAAATAATCCTTTTTCCTTTGCCATAAGCGCCATGCAAAACACACAGCAGCTCAGACGGCATCAGCTGGCAAATCTAATTGAATTTTTGTTGACTAGTAAGCAACGGATTATGCTTATATGGGGTTATACAATTTTTAGCCGCTTTTGTTTTGCACATTTTAGATGGGAACAGACATTATATATGCACACGCAACGCGAACTTTGACACAGCAGCCGGAGCAAGTGGCAGCAGCAGGGCGTGGCAGGAGAAGATGGCGCCATAGGTGGTCTCTGTGTGTGCGTATCTGCTCATGCGTGTGTTTTGGTAGAGTTATTTCAACTTTACATAGTTTAATTTAATTAAAGCGTCTGACATCTCTGGTTTCTAACAACGACACAATATATAATTTAATCTCAAGAAGAGGAGCGGGAACAGAAGTTGGTTTGGTTAGAGAAATATGATGTTTGCATAAAGTCTTAACTGGATTAGCTTTTGTGTAACAAGTGCTGCCACATCATATGCACTGACATGAATGCCAGATTTGATTAATGGCTGGCTTTAGTGAAAATTTCATTTAAGTTATCCGTTTCAACACACCTAGGGAACTTGTATAAGATGAGTTCTGTTTTGCTTGGAATTTAATTAATTTCATTCACATTACAATTATATGAAACTTTTAAATTATAAATTCCTTCTGCTTATTTTCCGCTAAGAGGAAAACAAGGTTTTTAAATGACAAAAACTTAAAGGAAGTAATAGAGAGAGAGAGAGGTAAATCCTGCAATAATGCATGGGGAATCTTTGTAATGAAAAAGCACTTAGTCTTAAACAATGTATTCTACTTCACATATCCTGCAGTTGATGTTTGATTAGTCTAATCCTTATCAGGAGGGGTTCCGCTTTGTAATGACTAAGTAACAGCCCGAGTTCAGAGGAGTTTGAGATTTTATTGAAATTTGATGGCTGCACATGCATTTTGTAGCTTGTTTAAGATGGCAAAATAGGTGAAATGAGCGGCAAAAGATTCAAACGTGCGGTCACGTTCACAGATTTACAACTCGATAGCCACATCTTCACATAGATATACAGTTGTGGCTCAAATTAAATAGCCAAATATAAATTTAAAATATGTTAGTAATTTTTAAAGGTAAACAATTTGGAATACTAAACGTAGTGTTGATTCGCAATATTTTGAAACATTACAATTGTATATAAATTTAAATACCTTTGTCTTGAAGTTTCTTTTTAGGCAGCTCACACTGTACGTTGCCATTAGCCCATGTTTTGTCCTACGTGATGTTACTTTACGATGTTGTAATTCGGCTCGTTCTGCATGTTGCTTGCTTAAATTCTAGTCTTTTTTATTCTACTTCTCAGACATTTCGTATGTTTAATAGCTTTCCTTCCCCTTAGAATGAAGCAAAAAAAAAAATACATTTACCTAATCATACGATGCAAGTTGTGCTGCTACTGATGGTCAATTTAATATCAATGATTCGTTACAAACAAAATTACTCATATGCAATGGTGGTCAGCTGCATTCACTTATGAATTTCAATTACCGACATTCAACAAGAGTTGAATGATGTAAAAAAACAAAATATTTGTCGTACATTAAATTACTGCATTGTTGGTTAAACCATTTTATAAATTCACTTGACAATATTTGGAGACATACATACCAAATCTGAGAAAGCGCCGCATGTTCTTCTCAAATTTTGATTGCAGCAGACCGCAACAATCATCAAATGGCAGCAACAAACCGCTGATGCATTTATTATGTTCATGAATTACAAGCACTATTCATGTAGTGCATGAGTGTGGGTGTGTAAATTTGTATACCTTATTTGGTTTGCATTTTACGATGATTTAAATACAATGAAATAAATGTGTTCAAAGCAGAAGCATTCTGAAACAGAAAACTTTTTGATTTTAAAAGTTGATTTAATAGATAAGTATTGGTTGATTCATTGGTTTACATTCTCAATCCATTAAATTTGTTCTAACCTGACTAATTATAAAAAAATCGAACGAGCAAGTTGAAAGAAATATTTTTAATTCATTTAAAGGTACTCGTTTATGTCGTGAAACTGCATGTAATAGGATCCATCAACTCGAATTGGCAATTTTATTTGGCATCAATGCATGAGAGCATAAGATATGACGTGACTTGAAGATTTCTTACTTGCCACTAACACTAACTATTTAGTAATAATATTGGACTTTTTGAAAAATGTATTTCATCAATGTGTACAAGAGCTCGGGTGTCACTATGGTAAATGTGGCAAAGCACACACATATACATATACATAATTGAGACAGTACACTATACATAGAACGCTTAACATTGAATATCACCATATGACCAGAGGAGCATGAACTATTTGTGAAAGCTTTTTACGAAATAAGTTGCAAATTTATTGGACTGCAACAAAACAGATGAATAAATTAAATTCCAAAATCATAAATTCTCTCAACAAACTAAAATGTTATAATACAATATTTATAATGTAAACTTACAAAGTAAACAATCATTTTTTTTATGATCGGGCTTTCTGTATTTTAATCAATTTATTCATTTATCTACAGAACTATTTTTTTTTAAACACATCAAAAAATGTATACAAAAGAGTTGCATTTCAGCATTCACTTGCAAACTAACAACAAATACTTTTATAAGCTAAAATAAATCGAAATCTTAAAGGACAAAAATGTTAAAATCCAGCGACCAACTTCTGCCTCACATCGCAGGCTAAGTGAACTTTCTTTTGAAGGCAGCATTTGCAAATGTGAATACTTTTTTATGAACACTGATGAGCACATTCTAAGATGTACAACAGTTGGTTCTTGAATTTTTAAGCACTTTTTTCAACTTACCTTGACGTCAGAACAACTCACAAGAACTTGTTGAAAGTACAGAGAATATAAAAAAAAACGCATTTGGCATTCGTCCTTTTCTCTACATGGTTTGTTTTTCTCTCGTCCTAGGTAAAGTCAACGGCCAGGAAAAGTTGTTCTTTACTCTGTGTCTATTGTACTCGAATATGTTTAAGGCAGCTCCTAATTCAATTGATTGTTAATTAAAGTGCAGGCTATAGCAATAAAAAGTAAATATTGTTTTGTGGTGAGTTGCTCCAAAAAGTGGCTGGTAAAGATTAATTAAATCGAAAGCAAAGCTCTTCCATCTGGCATTGATGGGATAAATTCCGGTTGTCCGCTGGCTTTGAGACTTGTGACAAGCCAAGCTGTACAATACAAAACCAATTCATTTCCATTTGCCCTCGGTGTCATTTCCATGCCACGTCTCCACAAACACACACCCTGGGGCAACTGAGCTCTCATGACAATGCAAATGACAGGACAATGCAAAAGACGGAATATGCAAAACGCACTCACAATGCAGGTGACTGTCGCTTGAAACGGAAGCGGAAATGAATACGGAAGCATTGAACACTCAAACTGAGTGCACACACAAAATCATATACACATACAGATTTGGCTTGGATTTAAAGGGCTATGCACGTGTGAGCGGTATAAACTCGCCTTTTGGGCAACAAATACAGTTAATTGTTTATTAACACCTTATACCGCTAAGTCGGCTCTGAGTTTTCACTGTGACGACTCTTTCTCTCACTCCCAGAAAAAAATTGTTTTAATACAAATAAAGCAAGCTTCGAAAGGAATTGTCGTAGGTCACGCAAGCGGTTGTTTAGCTGTTTGGTCAATACTGAATTACGACACTTTCCACACCCAACGCTCCAGGCAAGCGTAAAGGCACAGGTCAAAGGTTAATCTAGAGAAATCTGTCAACTCATTCTGTCGGCTGCCTTTTGGAATTTTATTTTATTTCCATTTATTCTATTCGCTTTTCATTTGATTGTGGATTTGGGGAAGGAGGAAATATTAAATGTTGCGTGAAAAGCGCGTGAAAAGCAAATGAATGGCAGAAAAAATGTACTGGGGAAATGTTTTCTCGCCATCCGCTTTGACAACATCATTTGCACACTGAACCGTATCAATAATTCACTTGATAAATTATAATACCCTATACACATAAAGTCGGTGTCTTGGGGTTTATTCATTTACATTTGTCTATGTCAATGAACATTTTACTCAGTTGCTGCTTGTTCTTTCTTATGAACTGTTAGAGCTTAACACTATTCTTGAGCTCTCTATAAACATTAATCAAGCCAATCACCAACCATTCAAACAAAAAAAAATTAATAAAAATATAGAAATGAAAATACACAATAAAACATTCCCCCTGGTTATACCCTACAGGGTATTTCCAAGTCGGCTACTGTTAATTGGAGAAAACTCATATTTAATTATTTGCTTTACGCTTGGGACAAAGAGGAAATTGGCTTTTAATTATATATAGTATTTTTTTGGCCTTCTACCGTACTGAGTAAACAACAATTTGCTGACCAAGTAGCCCGCAATGCCAATTAATATGCAAATAGAAATGCCAAAGTGTTCGTTAGGTAAACAAAGGCTTATTTTCAAAAAATGTTAAGCTTATTTTATCAATAAAATTACATTTCTTATATATATATTAATAGAGTTAAAATTAAATAGATTTATGTTAAATCTATGTTAGGAGTGGACGATAATTCAAAATTCCACTAAGTTCTCAAATTCATGTTATGGGAAGTTGCGTTTGACAAAATGCCTGTGACATTCACTTTACAGCTATTGCTGATTCGTTTTATTTTCTATTCGTTTGCTGACTGGGTATTTGTCACCTCCTAAAACAGTCAACTGTAACATTTCTAAAATATAATTCCAAATGTTCTTACATAATCTAAACTGGTTGATAAATACATTGATTTCAGGTCAGTTCACAGTTGCAAGTTAATCACTTACAGAAAAGCGAACGTAACGTGTTTGGAAATATCAATGGTTTCATTCAAATGATGTAAAATGCATGGGTTCGCATTGAATAAAATGAGCCGCACGGGATATTTAATCATAATAATAATTAAATTGGACTGCAAGGACAAGCTGAAAAATTTGAGTCTTAGTCCTAAAGATTAGCGATGGATACGCACATCATTTATTTTTACCTGGTCCCAAAATGAGTGCTATGATAAGGAAATCTTTTTACTGTTCAGATTATACATTAAAATCAATTAAAATCAACTATTCTAAGATAAATAAGGAATACTTGTTGTTTTCTGTTAGAAAGAAATGCTAACCATATTTTCTTGAAACAGGTTAGTACTATTAGATCTAAATGAAGTAGCGGTGCCATTGAAATGGATAAGCAGTGGAAGTTCATCGAAAACCAAAAGGCACTTGAAATAATCCACGAACTGCTTAAGAACCATGTTTAATTTGATGTTGGCATTTTGTAGGAGGCCTTTGTGTTTGCTTCGTGCTGACTGTGGAGCTCACATAGGTCATTTTTTTGTTGCATGGAAATCTCTATGTGTGCCCTGCATATTTAATATCTTATCCAAATGCAAAAGGGATCGAAATGGGCTCCTGTGGCCAGGCAAAAGGCTTATTTATTTATTTACATTTTGCTGTATACAACATAAGCATGACATTATCAAAATGGAAAGAAGATATTCTTAACTGCGCACTTTGTACGTATTCCTTTATATACACCGGAGTTGAAAGTTCGAACAGATTGTGACAATATATGTATGTATATATAATATTTATTTATGTGTATTCAAATATATCTTGAGGGAAAGCCAACCTTTTTTGCTCTTGCCATTTATTTCGAATTGATTAGGGTTTAAGTTAAAGACTCTTGTATCAAATTCTGCCTTTCACTTGCAAGACGATACGAACCCAAAATCCGGGCAACTTTTGGGTTGGTTAGTGGACTGCTTGATATCAAAGCGATTTTCCGTTACAGCAAAAGGGATTAGCTGGCCCACTTTGTCATTTGATGTTCAAAAATGAATGAATATTGAATAACTGAAACAGGGCCTACAGCAATTTGTTGATATACCGACGACATTCGCATTATTCGGCTCACTTGCATTCAAGTCAAGTGTAAAGAACATGTATCCAATAAACCCGTAATTGAGTGTATCTAAAATAACTATTCATAGTCTACAAACAACAATAGCGTATTGGCCAATATTAAAATAAATTAAATACAAACGATATTTATATATATACCGACATACTTTGTCACCGACACACTTTGTCGGTGACATCTTTTGGCACAATTTAGATCTACCCTTTTTTGACCCAATTCATTACTATACGCCTTCATAACCAGAGCTGCTGCCAAATCAATCAATATGCACATATCTTAAAATCGACAAATCCATTTCGGTTTTAATTTATTGATTTTCCTAGCCACACTCACTTTTATTTTGCACATTGACATAAATTCTGCTCTATATTTAGTTTACAATATAAAAGTTGAGAAACTGAAAGTTTGCTATTATCTGGGCCACAGCGGAGAGAGCAAAACCCAAATACTGCGCAAAAGTAAAGTACAAAATTCAATTTCAGGGTTTCGACTTCCTTTTAGCTGCAACACTTGATGCAATAAATGCTATTCACATTGACGCTTGTCCTAATTGCACTTAGTACTAAGAAATATAAGTGTCTGTGCAGCCATTTTAAAACTTTAATACTTTCGAAAAATTTAAAGCAGACTTTAAAGACAATTCAGAAAACATTTATTATTTATAGTTATTTATTTTTAAGCACTATTAGTTAACCACACTTATTGCTGGCTTTTACTCTTGTGGCAAGAGCAATGGCCATCCATTTGAGGATGAAAATGGAATGAATTGTAAAAAAGCTTGTAGAAAAATACTATTAAAGACTTAAACACATTATTATATAAATAGGTTTTATTTTCTACGACAAAACCGAATAAGAAATATATTGGACGCATATTCTCACAAACTCGAAGCAAACGCCTCTGCCTCCCATTCATTGGATGTTTGTTATATTCTGCATTCCGACAAAAAAAAGTAAGACTTAAAAGAGAGCTCCCAGGCATAAGGTGTAGCATTCGTTTTGCCAGATATTTTGTAAGTGCGGGCACAACATGAACTCATAAATATGTATTGATTTTCCATTCACCATTTTCATTCCATCTCACACACACACAGGCACCACACATGCACTGTAAGTGCTTTCACGTGCTTGTGAAATTGAACGCTGCGTGAAATGCCAGACAATGGAAAATACGGCAGAGTTATGATTATGAAAATTTTCTAAACTACCAAAAAAAAAAGAAGTAAAATGAATAAGAACCCACCACAAATTACTCCCATGTGTAAATGGAAAACAAATATGTGCGCTTACATTGACGCATTGCAGAGTCAGTGAACTATATAAACGTTATGCGTTGCGAAATGGCAGCGGAACAAGCGAAACCAAATGCAGCTACACCGCCAGAGAACTGCAGTTATACTACAAAAAGTATGAATGACCCAATTTCTACCATCAACTGTTTAATACACTGTTAACAGGTAACTCCAATATATGTGCAAGAATATATGCAATATAATATATGTGGTGTCTAGAATGGTAATGAAGAATGGTAATCTAGAATGGTCAATGAAGAAGATCATAAATACATTCTGTTTACTCTTCAACATATTGGTTAACGTTCGTTGACCCAAAAAGTATGGAAGGCCTGAGAGCCGCAAGATATTCTGGGCTCAATCCCATTAAGCATTTTCTTAACTTGTAAACTGTGCACACAAGAAACTGCTCTATTCTTGCAAACAGCCAACAGATGGCGTTTATCTCAGTTTAGATAGATTGCGGGTAATCATAGCAGAACATACTTACAACGTAAGTTAATTAATTAAATACTCCAGAGCAGAAATATTTGTTTCCATGAGCATATATACATATATATCCATTATATTCGCGTATATGCTTTCACTACATTCGCTTTGAGTAATTTGAGATTTCGTGCACGTGTGCGTGTGTGGCTCGAGCCAAAACTTGTGAAAGCACTCGTAACAAATTTATTAAATGTACGGAAATTTGTCAAGCCAGCCAATAAAATGTCCTTGGAAATATTTGGTTTAAGACATGCAAGCATTAAATTGAGTGTATCATAAAGCTCAGCAAATGTGTGTGTCAAAGCAGAAGCACCAGAAAAAAATTAAGAAAATTAACGTATTAATATACATTTTGTATGTCGATTTTACAGTAAAATTCATTGAATTGTTAACAATTAATTTCGAATAGGGTATCTGTATATATTTTGGTCGGTGCCGTACTTAACAAACAGTAAGTTATTATAAATTTCTTTTAATCATATACTCAATTAAGTTTTTACGGTCTGCGTGAAAGGATTCTTATTATTTACATACATTGCTGGTATTCCTAAAACTTACATTAAATATTCTGCTTCAAGCGTATTAATGTGGCATACTATCACATTATTTTTAAAATGTATTTCATCATGTGCATAATATTGGATTTATCTACAAGTAATTTCTGCGCCATTTAATTCTAATCTAGGTTTTAAATTTAAACTAAAATTGTTTAATGCTTCAATTAAATATTGATTTCATACGTAATATTTAATATATTGATCACTAAAATATAAATTTGATACATCCTATACGAAATCCACTGCCAATTAAGGTTATCAGTTGCCGCAAAATGTTGCCCAGACCAAGATTTATTGAAGGGCAGCGTGGGGGAAAACCCCACACATTAAGGCCAATCAAAGAAAGGTTGGATTTAGGTCGCTGAGTTGAAATTTGAAATTTGAAATTTGATAAAAAGAGAAGCAGCTGCGATGGATTAAAGCAGCTTAAAAAGTTTCCCGTTTGCTATGTCCATTGCCTAATTGCAAAGTACTCGGCGCAAACCCTCTTCAAAAGGGGTTCTTAATTCTTTTTAATTTGCACACAGATAATCTCCAAATGAAAATTCAAGGCGGCGGGCTTAAAATACGTTTTTAATTAGTTAAATGCATATACAAACGATATTTAAACGTTTTTATTCATAAGTATTATGATAAGATGAGCCAACAACCAAATTATTTATTTATAGCTGATATATGTATAGGATATGAGACAACACCTCAGAACAACACAAAAACAAATTATTTATATAATAGTATTTATTTAATATATGTCAATTATTGTTATTCACGTTCTAAGGTAGTTAGTTATGTAGTTAATATTTAATTAATTGTTCTGTTTCTTCTTTTATTTCGAGATAATTAAGGGCAACAAAAATAATGAATACTGCAATTTGGTGCCCTTAAGAAATTGGTCCATGTGCTCCCTATTTATATTTTGAGTGCTACAACTAGATTCTTTTCTTATTACGTCTTAAAATATGAAAATAGATTGGAAGATATCAAGCTATGGGCTTCTAAGCTTTAGTTGTAAGTCTGTTGAGAATAAGTTTATTATTATTTATTTTATTGCCTTGACAAACCTTAAAATTGTATTATTAGAGATTATAAATTCATACACATTAATTCAGGCAGGCAGCTTTCTAGCATATACCATACACAAAATGGGAACATTTGCCTCCAAATGTTCGCTTTACATGTTGCAAGTAAGTGGAAAGACAATAGTTGCATGAAGTTTCTTTAAAAAATGAATGATATTTTTGTTGCCGAGTAGCCTTAAAGCTCTACTTGTAGCTGGCCTCTTTCGTTAATTCAACAATCTGGTAAAAAGGAAAAAATTTGGATACACACCAAATGCGCTCGGCTGGCTCACGGCCAAACAATTAAGTCAGCTTTACTATTATGTCTATAGAATCCTCATAAAATAGCGCTTGACGACGCCATAAAAACCAAGCTTCAAATACTCAAAAAAGCAAGTCCATAGAAAAAAATATAAAATGATTTTGGTTAACCCTTTCATCTGCTACAGAACTGTCAATTATACCAGTTGGAAAATAACGCTTAAAATTCATTATACATATTTTATGCTTCTCTTAGTTAACTTTTGTAATTAACAGCAGCTGCGGATATTCTTTCTATTGAATGTGACAAGTTGAAAAATAATAAATTGAAATATTCACTGGTTGAATAATTTAGGAAAATAAAATAAAAGTATTTTAAATTTTTTATTTGTTTACTTTGAAGTTGACTTGAGTACGCAATTGTTCCCATTACTGTGATTCCCTTTTTGGTTGTCCTTCTCTTTACAGGATTGTGAACTGAGGACAGGATTGTGAACTGAGGAAAACGTCTCACATCCAGTTCAATTCCTTGAATTCGCGATACGCCATTTGTTTCACTGAATTTCAGGTCTAGTTTTCACTTAAATTAGACTGGTCGTCCAGATTTTTGGTAAATCTTTTTTCTGTATACGTTTGAAAATGCTGATTAGGGCAGTCGGATATAGTTAAGAACTACAAAACTTTAGTTCACTGAAACATATGCTCCAAACATCATTCAAATAATAATACAGATCGTATACCCTTTTAAATAAAGGAATATTTTAAGGCTTAGCTGCTAAATTACACAAGCTAGAAATAATTCACAATAGCAAAGGTATTTTTTTAAAAATAAATAAAGTTAAAAATATAATTATTCAGTATTTTGCATATAATTTATAATACAAAAGCAATCAAGGGTACATATGATGTTAATTATTCATACTAGACTGATGATAAACCCACAAAAACTAGTACCGATTTATCAATTGTTGATTGTTGATTTACGTGTTTTCTACATTTAAATTGTAGTTATTTTCACAGAACCGAAGCAATTAGAAATAAAAATAAAAATTATTCTGTCCATCGAAATGCTATGTTACTTAGATGCTAAATATTTGATTATTTGATTATTTAAGCTTTCATGACAACAATTTGCATTAAAGTAGCGTGCACGAGTTTCGCTGTCCAGCTAGTGCGAAAAGTCCCCTCTAAATGATATACAACCCGTTTCATTATATAGTAGCTCCGCCTCATCGGCAGAAGCTCAGTTCGTATGATCAACTCGATCAAGCCGGTTTGTATCAACTCATTGCATAACAGTGATTCTTGTAAAAGTAATATGTAAAACGAGGATAGCGAATCCACAATCATAAAGCCAATTATTAGTGTATTTAAATTGAACAAATATTTTATTTGTAATCAATCAATGTTAAAAGGATATCTTAATAAATATTCGTAACTTCCGCTAAAATAAAATTAAGTTACTTATAACTTAATAAAAATTAACAACTTAAAAAAAAACTTGAGAAGCAAGCAAATGCAATGGTTGAAAAAGCTTTCATTTCTTTTGCTGTAGACAAAGTAAAAAGTCTGCCATGGCATAGTCTATTCTATATGTTCTATATAGAACCGGTTGTATTTATGCTTATATTTTCGCACCTACTTTCTGGTAAGCATATACATACATATGCCTTAATTTAAATTTGAAAAATAGTTTTTATATTCGGTAGGTACTGTGATGCGAAATCAAATTATATATCAGACATGCACTGTAGTTTTTCATTACAATGAAACCGACTGTAGGCGTCTAGATGATAAAACTGCCGGCCCCGAAATACATGTATGTACACATACAATAATAAATCCATGCGTAAGAAAATCATTCACATATTATTAGGTTTCTAGACCATTGAAACGGAGATACAGTCCTATGTGGCGGACATGTTTCTCAGTCGCACCCTAATGGAAAGCATTGTGCCAGCCGTTTGTGGTCTATTTATTGGCTCCTGGTCGGATCATTATGGTCGCAAGCCGCTGCTTGTCGTCTCAATGATTGGTGGGGAATGCTTAAAGCGTAGGACTTATCATAGTAATGCCTGAAATATCTATGCAGGTTTCGCCGGCTCTGCTTTGATAACTACTCTCATATGTGCGCTATCCATTAATCAGGACATAAATCCTTGGTGGTATACACTGGCTGCAGTGCCGCACTCCTTGCTGGGTGGCATGTGTGTCTTTTCTGTGGCTGCCTTTTGTTTTATATCGGACATAACTGATGTTAAGAGCAGACCTTACAGGTGAATATCAGCTTAAACAATGGAATAAACTACTTCACAAATTAACCAAAAACATCTTAACTCTTCTAAGTGTCACATTTTAATTCACTTAAATTTCTTTCAAGAAGTCTACTTGTTGTAAAGCATTTTTATTAATACTTAAGTTATCAATTTCTTGGTCTATAGAATGATTGCCATTGAGTTTATGATGTTCATAGCCCTCAGCAGTGGGTCCTTGTTGTCCAGTTATGTATACGAAGCAACCAGCGCATCTGTAACCCAAGGAATCTCAGCGGCCATTGTCATAGTAGCCACTTTATTTATTATATTCTATATGCCAGAAAGTTTGCACATACGTCTAGCGAAAGATGCCAATGAAGCAGCTGAGAAAGTTGAAAAGGAGGAGTCCATCAAACCCTACGATACGCAACTAAACACAGTTTCTATTGATGTTAAAGAGAAAGAGAATCAAAAACTTCAAACTATGAACAAGTATTCTGAAGCAAAAACTGAGCCGCTTGCTTCAACTGATCCTACAAATATAAGTTTGTTTGAACTAAAAGAAAATGGAGAACAAAAGAAAGCCTCAATGAATGAGCTCTGCAAAACACAATTCCATTTAGATGATAGGGAATCGATACATATGGAATCTTTGGCTAATGATGCACCGAAAACCGAAGTGAAAGCTGAGTCGGATGTCAATAAAGTGGGTTTGTTTAGCTTCACACACATTAAAGACATGTTCAAAACCTGCTGCAAGCCACGTGAGAATCATGCACGTGAAATCATTTGGCTGGTTACTTTGGCGATGTTCATGTCCATTTTCGTAATAGGTGAGTTTTATATTTATCACATAATAAATTATACTCTATATATACCTTATGGTATGCCATTTAGACGGAGTTATGACAGTCATGTACTTATTTGTACGCCAAAAGTTTCACTGGTCTGTGCGAGAGTTCACCTTCTTTGAGACCATCAGCCAAATGGTCCCTATGTTTGGAGCTCTGCTTGGTTTCCTGTTTCTACGTAAGGTATGTGGAAGAGTTGAGCATAGCTTCATCGTTAAAAGTATATATTTTTTAAGGTCTGTGGCTTATCTGTGGTTACGTTAGCTCTGCTCTCGATCTTCTCTGAAATATTAAGCAATCTGACAAAAGGTTTCGCCATGTTGCCTTGGCACATGTACCTATCGATTGTCTTGGGGATATTTCGCTCCATAGGCGGACCCATGTGCCGCACCATTGTCTCAAATATAGTTCCCGCCTCCGATTTGGGCAAGTGTATAACCCATTATATTTATATGTTTTGTAATACTTCAAATACTTTCAGGTAAAATATTCTCTATTAAAAATGTTTTCACGTCCTTTGCGCCATTCGGTATGTGTTTTATATCTACCAGTTAACTTTTCAAAAATATTTGATTATATGTTTCTGTTATACAGTTGCTGCACCACTCTATACACTAATTTATCAGCATTCGTTGTCAGTTTTCCCAGGTCTATTCAATTTTCTCAGTGCGGCGCTCTTTATGGTAGCATTTGTTGCAATCGGGTCAGTCAGAGTTTAAAATTGCTTTAACTTAAAATAATTAATATCCAATTTTTACAGATTTGTCTGGCGTTTCAAATTCATTCACAAAAAATTTTATTCGGATCTACTTAAATAAACTTACGACTATTGTTTCACTTCTTGTTTCTACGTTTGAACTAAGAATCTTGAACAAAGTGTACACTTCCATGATTCTTTTAGGGAAATATTGTTAAGTTTGATAAAATTATAATTCAACTTTTTGTAAACCTTTCTTTATTTTCAAACAAAAGTTAATCCTTTTCTTCTTTAATGGCTCAAGGAGTGTGAGATTCATTAAAGCGCTTAAACGTGATACAACAAATGATTAATTATCTTAGCTTAACAATCTGAAGCCTATATTATGATAACATTGTTTCAATTATTCTTCCAGGAAAAATAGACCCACTCCAGCATAAACACCACTATACTCGTTAAAGTACAAAGGCCATATAACATTAGAATTTTTATAAAGAATTCTAAAGGCAACGAACCAATGTTGGGTAAATCGGGGGGTGCCTCACACATCAAGTCAAGCAATTCCGCTTGACGCAGTCCCTGATACAACCATTGCTGAATAAGACCCGCTTCGTGTGATAGGTAGAGGAAATACTTAAAAGTTCTTAAAAAGGGAAGGCTCGGCCGCACATAAAACCTTAGATAATTTAGAACACTGCACAACTTCTCTGGTCCCTCTTGCAGCTTAGGACGGAACAGACGCTGTTGCCTAAACTTCAATTCTAACCATTGATGTGTCACCATCACATAGGCGTAGCTGTCATTTAGGTCGTGCACATGTTGTTTCCATATCTTTATGTCAACTATCACTAATTGTCCTTGAAGACTTAACGGAATGTGGTTGAAGAGGCCGTGTAATTGTTGAGGATAAACCATTATCTGGAGTCCACTGGCCAAAAAAGAATCGGCGTCAACGATTTCAGGTTTTCGAAATCCAGTTATGAGTGCAGTTGTCAGAGCACTGCCAAAAAGACTTAATGTCACAAGGTTGAAAATATTTGCGGATACATCTAAAAACTTTTCTGACAGATCCAAGCGACGAAACATACGGCTCGTTATGGTTTGAGCGATGGTGATCCGAAAATTTTTGTAAAGTAAATCGCCCAATGGGTGTTGTGGGTTTGCAATACGCTTTATAACAGCGAACACAATAAAGTAAAATAAATAGAATCCAAGCAATGATCGGTTTTTGTCGAAAGACGAAATGATGTCACGTAAAGATACTTTACGATCATTGGGCAGGATGAGACAAATTCGTGTTAACATTACGATGGGGAAATGGGAATCTATAGTAGGGTAAACGTCAAGATTTGCGCCAATATCGATAGCCCGACCATCCACAGAGCCACTCTTGATTGCCATGGTATATTCATCATATGATAGAGGCAATATATCCATTGTTCCGTTTGCATAACGCATAACTTCTTGCAAGATGAGACCAACCTGACCGGTTAGAATAAGACGGCCGTCGGGTGTTTCGTACTGAAAATATGATTATTTGACCTGTAAAGTATGTAATTCGATTGGATCCAACAGAACTTACGAATAATACATCTGGTATATTCAGGTAAAAGGCAACAAAAAATCGATACTTATTCATATCAGTGATCCAACGATGTCCTTTTTGGCGGACAGTACTCAACCACTCAGTTGTAATATTATATAAAGTTATTTTTGATTTCACTTCATATCTCCAGATTTCGTATTTGCTATTGTACTTTACATATAGTAATACATTGTAATACTTTTTTTTCCTGCACCAGGTAAAGAAAGCTTCGACATAAGAAGTTATTGATATTAAATCATCTTTCATCGCGTACACATATATGGATGGAATATTACTGACGCAGTTTAGCGATTTATCCACTATTTCGAGTATAGGATCATAAATGCCATTAATAAAAACCAAAACTAAATTTTGATAATTGACGATATCACGAAGTTCTCTAATTTCACGATCAGCCACAATCACCGGGCGATGAAATCTTGCTATTAAAGATTGTTGCAAGGAAACAGTCGTTCTACTTTCTTCATTTTCTTTAAATATGACAGTGGTTTTGAACGTATAAAGTTGGTCCCATACCGAAATTATTGAGAAAAGAACCTCATGTTCAGCTTTCACTTTTTCAATAGGCATTATTTCACCATCCACCAAGGCTAGAATGCAGCACCACCACAGACAGAACCTAATACACCTCATGGTTGTAGGTTTTCGACTGCACATCTTTTTCCTCGGGCTAGCTGTTGAACCTGTAATACATTTTTGTTTTGTTATTAGACACCATTACATACGGTCAAAACTTCAGCACACTGCTACATTAAATTTTACTTTATAACAGGACAAAACCGGTGTTTAGCTTTTAATTTTTGTCACATAATGTATAATTGTAGCATAGAGAGTTAAATAAACAGTGTTATCGGCTCATTCGTATAGACATGAATGCATACATACAATCATATATACTGTAGATAAATTCATACATAAAAAATGATATAATTTAACGTTAGAAAATTATTCTTATCCGTTATAATGATTACCTATATATCTATACATTTTTCTTTTGCAAACACCAGGAAAGCAAAAAGACTGTGCCAGATGCGCCAGTTGAAGTGATAAGTAAAGCTGGTAACGATTTGTAAGCCACCTTTGCTAATCCATTTGGAAGACAACTTTATTAACAAATTAAATGCAAGGTACAAACTAACATCAAACTAACCGTCCAAATTGTAAACTTCACAACAAGGGGTATTACCGACTACTCAATATTCCATTTATTAAAATTTCTAAATCACATTTTAAGTTGGGTTATTACACAAAACCGATTAACTTTTCATCCATTTAAAAACAGAGTCCATGAAGAGCTTGGATGCAGCTGTACAGTGGCTATGAAAATAAATAATTTATGAAAAAAAAAACTTTGTACAGTTTTTCGAGACACAGTTCAATCCACATTTGATATCGATTACAATTCTGTTGTCCTTTGACTTTTGCACGCATTAAATAAATATTTGATGTTCCCAATGCCAAAAAACTTTTATGCCTGCTCTTTGTCCTACATCAATTTTTAATTCCCCACATCAATGCATATTTAATGAGCGTACATATTAAACCCAATCAAGTTCTGTTTGGCATATGTGATTGTGATAGAATTTATATATATTGGGTAATTGGTAAAGCGCAATGAATTTATAATCACAACCAAATAGTAGAAGATTTGTATTTCTCATATTAACTAGATCATTTATATGAAATGCACCCGATAATATATGTACAAACAATGTAGTTTAGGTAGCCAATTAAACCTTGAATCGAATTTTGGGTTTATGGATTTGGAAACCTAAGTTATCAAATAGTCATTCATGTCGTGTGTAAGCCACATGAACATATAAAAAATAATTACTATTATTTTGTGGATCAGCCATTTGAAAGTTGTATCAATCAATTTATATTCAGTATTAAATTTTGGCCGCTTCAAAGAACCGTAAAAACCTATTGAAATAACTCTTATCGCGTTGTACAAGCTACAAGCAATCAGAGCGTTAATTCTCACAATGCTATGTCGAGTGTCCTGTGGCATTAATGTTCCAAGCACTTAACGCATTGCAGAGCGCAAGCAAAGGCGACAATTTGCGGGTCGTGAGCCTCAGTCTTCCACTTAAACCAAATGGCAAATGTTCATGTAAGCGCTAAACTTTGTCTTGCTGCATGGGCTGCAGGCGGTTAAGTCTTAAGGTACAATGGTACGTGCAGCTCAAGTCGATTTTGGAGGTCCTGATTAATGGCTGCCATTAAAGTCCACATTTTTAACATCTACGCACTAACGTGACTGAAACTTTACATAAAAGCAAGAAGTTGGGTGCAATAAATATTTTGGGTCCACAATTGTTGACGAAGGTCAAGTTCAGCATTTAGCGTAGGGTTGGCGACTTGCAGCATGGGTCTGTAAATGAGATGTCAGCTACGTAACGTAAGCATTGAATTACGTTACGTTAACAACAGACTCGCTCTCTCTCTTTGGCTCTGACACTCTCTTTCTTTCGTGCGCTCTCAAATACCATGAAGTATAAAAAGCCAACACAAGTGGTAGAGGCAGTCAGTTAGCTGCAGACGACGCGCCGCCACGGAACTGCTCCGAGCAGCAATTGCGGCAACGCTTCGTTATATCCTTGTTGCCTACGCGTCGCTTACTATCTTGCTCGCTCGTCTTTATAAATTCGCACTTAACATAAAACGGTATGAAATGCCGTCGCAGTTTTGCGGTTAATTCGTAGCATACTTTGTGGTGCAACATATCATACAAGAACAAGGAAAGGAGTTTTAGAAGTTGTTACTTCCAACATGTTTTGGATCTTGCGGCGCACAGGCGCCGCCAACTTTTTTAACTCACTGAACAACAATTGCAGCTTTAGCAAAGGGAACGGCAATGGCGGCTCCGGCGGCAATGGAAACCACAGCAACAGCACTCAGGGTAAGATCCACAGTTGAGGTGGCAATTATATTATTAGATTTCGGCACCCGACACTAATTGATTGGACTGTCTAATTAGTGTAACATGACTCAGTTGCACAGACTTAACGTCCGACTTTGTAATCAAGGCGGTAAGCAAGAGACCTACAAAAAAATTCTCTTTCAGTTAGGCAAAAAATGTATGTTGTTCAAATATTCAGGAGCTTAGTGTATATTATGGAAAGCTCAATAAATTATCTTATATATTTAATATTAACTGATTAAAATATGTCTGCAGAAAATTTAATGGTTTGACAATTAAATAAAAGTGTATTTTAGTACATAACATCACCGATATCCAATATCGGTCTGCTTCTGCGTTTTCCTTATAAAAATATAGTTGAATTTTAATTGACTTCTGCACTTAGTCATAAAACAAATGATAATCTGGACACCACTACAACCACATTGGTTTTATATTATTACATAAAAATTGTTTCTACACACATAATTTGTATTGCAATTTAATTTTTCGGATAGTGCTTCCCAATAAATATGATTTATTTAGTTTGTCAAGACGAGCCTTGTAATAAGTAATCTCATTCATTCATAGAAATTGCAAATGCTTAAAATCCTTAGGCTCAACTTAAAATACTTACCACGTATGAAAGCAAGTTAATTAAAATTCGCAAAATGGCTCTAGAAATACATTATAATACACACCAGCATTTGAGTTGTTTGTGTGTGTATTGTACTTAAGTACACACTTGTACCTATTGTTTGTACAAAATTCTCTAGCATATGGCCCGAGCTTCCGATGGCTATCTCGATGCCCAATGGAAAAATGCGAGACTGTTGAGCAAAGCAAATACGAGCCACAAACATCTCTTAACAATAAGCTTCTCCTTACAGGTTTACTAGCGTGTGTGTGCGTTTGTGTGTTGTAGAGTGGGGTATCGCATACGTGCCACGGATATGACTGTTGAAAAGAACACTTTAGGCCTTGTCCCCAGATGCCTTTGTTTAAGCGCTAAACCTCGCACCATCTTCAACGCCCGAAAACTCGTGATAAACCGAGCAGCAAAGAAAAAAAAAGTCCGAAATAACAAAATCTGTATAAATATAAAAGTTCGTGCTGGCAATATACTATTATTTCTTTAGATACTTAAATATATACTTAAATATTATACTTTCTGATTTCTAAAATAAAACAATTTAATAATGTAAATTCATATAAAATTATTTTGCACTTAAATAAATAAATTTGAAGTGTAAAATTAACATTCAGTTCGAATGCGTAAAAATGAATTTCGAAAACATAAAATGTACATTAAATACTTTATTATATATTATTCTTTAATTTATTCATATAAATTTACCCCAAAAATGTTTTTTAGCTAAGTCTTATTTAAGGTTTTTAATTACTAATTATCATTTGCATACGTTTAATTAAATAAATTAATTGCTATTGACAGTATTCTTTAAAAAAAAGTTTAATTCAGTTTTCGGCCTTCTTAAATATTCAATTTTGTGTTTTTATTAAAAAAAAAAAAAGAAAGAAAAAGATTATAAACGTGTTCTTATTTGACAATAAAAACACTTGCTTAACACATGAGTACACACTTCTGCATGCAAATTATTTATTATGCAAAGGCTAGTCAACATATGTCAGCGATATTAACCGATAATTATAACAGCCATTTATCATTGATAATAATACACTCCATATTCCCATTTGTGCAGACATATGCGCACTGCATTTCATTTACGGCAATTGTTTAAAAAGAAATGCAATTATGTTCAGTGACATGCCTTTTATTAAACGAATGTGAGTTTTTATTTGTGTATGTGTATGAAAACCTATTAGCTGCGTTATTGAAATCCATATTTGACTTTTTGCTTTCATTGACAGCAAATTCGACGAACTTTGCCCGGAGAGAAT
The DNA here is from genome assembly GCA_037075185.1 of Drosophila pseudotalamancana. NCBI lineage: Eukaryota > Metazoa > Arthropoda > Insecta > Diptera > Drosophilidae > Drosophila > Drosophila pseudotalamancana. The sequence goes on from JBAMCK010000105.1 coordinate 132,452, forward strand.
ATTAGTACAAAATTAGTTAGCTGGTGCTGTAAGAAGTGGACTGTGTGCCATAGGAGTAATCTAAAAAAATCATCAATTATACTTTAGTCCATATTTTAATAAACTCTCTTTATAAATCTATCTGTATAAGACGTAAATAATGAAAATTATAGATAATTAAGGATTTCTTTAATTATGAGAGTTGACAGTTACAATTATCTATACCCTTTTCAAGATAATATAAGGATTAAGATTAATAAATACGGGTACATGTAAATTCAACAGCATAAACTCATATGGCCAGTAATTATTTATTAATATAAAATTAAAGTATAATCCGCGATCTGCTGCAATAAGCAATACATTGAATTTTTGTGATTGGGTTGATAGTCCCAATTTGTAAAAAATGTTGGAGAACTTTGTATCTATGTAAAAGTGATCTCTACATATACTTTCTAAACAGGGAATTAATTTGTCGACTAGATCACCTTATTTTCATTCCGCTCGATTTTCGATTTTCGATTTTTTTGGCAAATGATGTGGCGTTTATCGGGCGTATTACTATACCCGGGCAAAAGAAGTTTTGCACATGATTAATGTTGGTGAAACCAACAAGCTGTCAGCCTCCGGCGCATCATTTGTAATAATTTGTGTTGTAATGTGAAATTTGTGCACATTCGCGAATATAACTTAATCTTTGATTCATTTTATATGATATGTGAGCCGGGGCAGACGGTGTTGTGTGCAAAATTTAAAACTCCAACAATTTGAATGCTTTTGCCCTCTTACCATATATCGCTCTTTATCCCTCTTTATTTGCTTCTATTGTTTCATAAATTTCAATCTGCGCATAGCAAAGGCCAGTGGCAAAACTTGCACACGCACACACTCACGCATTGCCAGCGTTAAATGCTTGGGACCAAAACTTGTTATTGCATAGTTTTTAGCGCGCTGCTCGCAAACAAGCACGCTCGCACATATACGAGTATTCTAGTAATAAAAATGTGTTTTATTTGAGCTCATGGACGGACGCGTGCTTTTACAACGCCCCAAACAATTTTCGCATTTGCCTCCAGTTTACAGCACCTGTTGTAAGAATGTATTTGTGTCTATGTTTGCGTGTCTGTATTAGTGTTTGCTTGCTTCGCTTTTTTATATTCATGCTCACATTTATTTATTTGATTTCCTTTGCTAGCATAAAAAAATTATTGAAATATACGTTTGCTTTTTCTTTTTAATCAAGTTAAATTTAAGCGTAATTCACTCCGACTCTTCCGCCCGAATCTTATTAAATAGTTTAAAATAGAACCTGCGTATATTTATTATTTTAATAATATATACTCGTATACTTACTTAATGCAGATATTCGATATTTCAAAAAAAAATTATTACAAATAACTTTTATTATTTATAATGCTTAATATAACTTATGAAAAGGGTTTGAATTAAAATTGTTTTAATAAGATCATTAAAAACCTCTTTAAAAAAGTTTAACAAGCATTATTCTAACTTCTTCTTTTCTTTAAATAAAGTAATCTGTTATTCCTCTGCATATTTTTGGGGGTCTGAAAAAACTTCATTACAATTAATCATTTGTAGACTGATTCTTAAAGTATTTCATAAGGTTTGTTAAGAAAATAAATTCAAATTCATTTATAGCAAACCAAATTTAAGAAATCGGTTAGGACTTTTAACTCTTTTAGTTTAAATCCGGACAAAATTGCTTGTATAAAATATTTCGTACATTAACCTGCAAGTTATATAAAACAGGATTTCAAAAACATCAATTGCAATTGGCCTTGACTAAATAAATCTGCTCTATGTTGAGCCATAAATATGGAGCATAAATAAAACCTTTATAGCATACACTCACACAAAAACGTATACACACGCTCACCGACAATAGGCACAACAATTTTATTTTATCAGTTCATGGCTCGAGGACAAGCAGCGAAACTTGTGTGCAAGACAGAAGGGCCCAAACAAAAAGTTGAGCCGAGGCAAGGATCGAAACTAAGGCTGAGGGCAACACACTGCCACACATAAATTGTCAGCAGCAGAGAAAAAAAAATGTTTAATTCGAAATGGGTATTCGCAACGGTAGGATGACGGCAAGAAGAGAAAGGCGAGCGGCGTTGTATAAAAAGGCACCAAAATATTGCACACAAATTGACGAGAGTAATGAAATGATTGAGGTCCTTATGCTTACTTTTGTTGCTTCGTTTACAATAGACAAATATGTGAAGCGTCCGCCACGCAAGGCTTATGGCAGGTTGAGCGCGGATGCGGACGATGCCGTGTCTTCAGGTCATAAAATCGATGACCCATTCGAAGAATTGGACGACTTTGAAATACTGGCACCTGGAGCCGCGAGTAGCAGCAGCAACAACGGAAACTATGCTAACCACAAACACATCACGAACAGTAACAGCAGCAACTATAATGGCCAGGACGAGGTCAATGGTAATAAGAAGGCATTAGAGCTATCGCCATGCAGAAACGCCGATTGCCAAGGCAACTTTGTGGAAGAGAGTGCATTGTGTGAGCTGGGACTGTGCCAGGCTAAAGGTAAACCTTCAAAGAACTTGTCAGCGGCTGCCATGTCTAAGCAGATTAACGAGAGCACAATAAGCCGTCTCCACGCATTGGCCATGGCCGATGATGACGATGACTACGGTGAGTGGCCAAAACGGTTTTTAAGTCTCAGTACGCAACTGTATACCGATGCGGGGGGATTTTTAATTACAGATGAATCGCTTACCTGTAATGTGTGTGATCGCTCCTTCCATTGTCATCGGCAGCTCGCCTCGCATCAGCAAAAAAAGCGACACTTTGGGTAATACTCATTGTACCTGATTTTTCAACTGCCTCAACTAATCTCAATGCCAAATTTTTATTGTTGTTCCAGCTGCAGTGGGTGCGACAGTTTATTTCCCTCGCTAATGTTGCTGGAGCATCATAAGGAGGAGTTCGAGCATTGGAGCGACGATGAAATGGGTCGGCGCGCTTGCTGTCGTCGCAATCGGTGCGACGATGACTACTTCACGGACACCGACTCCTACATCAGCGATGCGGAGAGCGAGGACCTCGAAAGGTTGTTGTAAACATGCTACAGCAAAAGCATCAACTCGCTGATGGGCTAAGCAGCCGTTTCCGTCTTATAAAAAAGCGTGTGATGGTGCGTATACGCTATACTATCACATTTCCTTTCCATTTTATATATATTTCACATCACACTCTTAACTTTAAGAGCACTGCCCTTTTTAATAGCAAATTATAGTATCCATAAATACTTCTGAATATGGAACAAAAGCTGAATCAGACTTATTATAGTCGCACAGGATTGTTAACTAACTTGGAACTATCACGAGTGAATAAATTCTATACTTCCTTCCCCTCCCCCAACAACATTGAATTCATATCACATATCTAATATGCATATGTGTCATCTAAACTCAAATAATTATGTGCTGCGAAAATTATATAAGAAAAATGAAATAAAAATGAAACTTGTATTTTTAAAAATCCTTTAAAAATCCAAAATAATTTATATAAGTTTCATGGTCACTAAATTTAAATCCTTATCGCCACAAATTCACCACTCGAGTTTTACCAAATCAAAAATAACCTTGAAACCAAAAAGAATTTCTTTTGTTGTTTTGCAGTTAAAGGCAAAGCCTTTGGGAGCTGGTATTGTGCGGCGTCAATTGTAAGGACTAAAAGCTGTGTAAATGGCGTACCGGAAATGACCGAGGGTACTGCGAGCGAATGTGGCACATAATGAAAATAAATTAAACCAGCTGACAAACAAAGTCAGTGAACAATGGGAAATGAGGTTCCAGCCTCTGAAGCTGAAATTGAAAACAAGTCGAATAAATTCAGCATGTAGTATTATTATAAATTGTCTTAAAACAAATACAAATATGTATATTTATATATATATATGTACATTGAAAAACTTGCTGTGTGTTTATAAAGAAAAACTTTAAAAACCCCCAACAAAATTGAATTCATATCATATAATGCATATGTGTCAACACAACTGAAAATATTTATGTACTGCTACGTATGTGCATGAGAAAATTATATAGGAAAAATGAAACAAGCTTGTATTTTTAAAAACCCAAAATAAATATGTGTATATCTTAAGATCCGACCCGGTTTTTTAATTGTTGAAATATTTGTTGATTCGTTGAATAACGACGCAATTAAGAGGAAATTAAAAAAGCGTCCAAATTGTATTTAAATTACTTTCTGCCCTTCAAAGTATTCTACAAAAATGTGTACTCCTGAATCAATACACAAAAGAGAGATACAATCACCAAGAAAATAAGATGGGGAATACACAAACAAAATGACAAATACTAAATTCCCTGCGGACATTTCTTAAATTATTCAACGGGACAAACTGTGAGATAACTGTCCCCTTCATTAAAAACTTGATTGACTTCATAATAGCCATCGAATGGGCAGCTGCTGGAATATTGTTTTGAAAACTTTTGACACCTTAGGCTATTTCTCTATGCGAAAAAAAAACACAAATTTATTTTATTGTATAAATGTAAAAGCGAATTTAAGTGTGCGTCAACTAGGGAATTCTTAAGGAGAACAAACGAATACTGTTTTATCGGGCATACTGTTTTATCACCTGGCTTTTCAGAACTTATTAACATTTATTTTTTATTTCAATTCTTGTAAAGTTAAAAAATATGACTTCTATAATATTCTGTTGGATTCATTTGGACGAAACAACAACACAAGAAACAATTCTCTCTTGAATTTTATTTTACGTATTTACTCAATATAAATATATACATATGTGAGCAACTTTTTTGTTTCAGGAAGTAAACAAGGTTCCATTTTCAGGCGGTATAAAAAAATTGTATTTTCCCCGATTTCACAAAGGCATTGTCGAGATCCTCTTTGATTGATGCATGTAAAGTCCCCTCCAGTAGCCATGCAAAAGGCATGGGCTGCCCTCTTCAATATTCCACCGGAGACTCCTTGTATATATCAACCATATGCAACCATATCCGAGTGGCCTGCTGCGGACAGCTCATTTGACAATTTGATAGATGCTGGCACATAAAATCTACTGCGGGTAACCAACCGGACAAGCAAAAAAGGGAATGGTAGGGCCGAAACACATTGCTGGCACATTAAAATTTTGATAGGATTTTATTACGGCACTCGTAAAGGCAAACATTTCATGCGTACATCATACGCACTGTTGGCCAGGCGAGCATTTACCATTTACATAAAACCAAAAGAGCAGCCAATGGACAGTGGGACAGTGAATTGTTTATGCGGCCACGCATCAAAAGCCGTTTTCAGAAAGCAATTTAAATGAAAATTTACATAAACCATTAAATGTTTTGTCCATTGTGTTGCGTTCTTGTCCTCAGCGTGTTGGCCAACAAATGTTTGGGCCTCCCAACATTCTTTAGTTATACGTGGCCTTATCCTTGTCAAGGCAACAGCTAAGAAGTAAGGAGCAGGTATTCATAAATAGAGTTGATCACTTTCTTATGTCAGCTATTCAGGTGTTTTGTATCCCTTTCAATACAATTTTTTTTTTAGGATGGACTTACAATTAAAATTGTTATTATATTTTTATTTATTTATATATATATATTTGAATGAGAAAAAATAGTGTTTAAATTATTATAAATTCTGTGCATTCAAGATACAGCATTAAGCATACATCATTGATGACATACTGCATATAGACTAAAACATACATCAATCAGCATAAATATTTCAACATACATATAGCCCACGATGTTAAGCTTGCTACATTCAGTAACATTTATTCCTCGGATGTCTGCCCTTCTCAATTTTTAAAACCGAAAGTATTGCATTATTAAAATTCAGGAAAAGTTTGTTTTAAAAGAAGGCGGCACACACGTACCACAATTCCGTGTACTTGCAGCATGCCAATCAGGACAATTTGCTGGCCAAACAAGGCACCATTCTAAACCACGTTTCGCGGCACGTGCTTTCTACAGCCATTAGCTAATTAAACACTTTTTTACACACACCAAGAGTCTTTTATACACTGTCAAGTACTATGAACTACTTTAAGAATGCAAAAACTTGCAGTGCCCATCAAGCGCTTGATTGATGCCATGATATAATATAGTGTTAAAAATAAATCTGCATTAAATATGCATTGTAGAGCTTTTAATAAACTTTAGCCTGAGATTGAACTTTTCTTAAGATGTTGGCTTCTTGTTGGCTTCGTTTGTTTTGAAATGAATTTTGTATATATGATAGCTTGCGTGTATAGCAATATTACCTTTTCTTTAGAAATGGTTTCATTTTGAGTGCGAAGAAAATGTGGTACATAGAGCTAATGAGTTCTGTTGCCAAAACAAATCTAGAAGTACTAATGAAACTAAACTAAGTTTGTTTTGTTATAGCATAAATTTACAGACATATTTTTTACCTTGACACAAATTAAGGACACTTATCATAACAGAATGTAGCTTACACTTATTATATAATAAATAACATAATAGAAAAACTGTAAATTGATATTGATATTCAGAATGATATTTATACCGATTTCTAATTTTTTAAATATTAATTTAAAATCCATAAAAAATATAAAACATTATAGCACTGAAAATTATAAAGAACTCAAATTTATCTTCATATATTAAGAACTTTGTTAAATAATTTGTTTTATTATTAAATTTGTAATGGTCCCCAATACAGGGAGTCAATTATGGAATTCTGCTGACTCTTACCAACAGTATTTTGACAGAGCGACACCCGAGAATATAATAAATGAGACTATTATAAAAATGATGAATGTGTCAGCAGAATACACAATTTCAGTACACTGATTTGCACCACACAAATAAATAAGAAAAGCAACAAAGTATAATGAAAGGAAGATAAGAAAACTTAACCCAAAGGAAAAATACACTTAAGCAAGTGTTGCTGCCAACCCTTCAGTGAATTCATCTGGTCCTTGTGAGCCTATTAAGCGATTTCGATAGAAAATGTGATTAAATCATATTTTCCTTGCCAACTAAAAAAGTAAGAGTTGCTTACAAAAAGAGAACACTTTTCATATCAACAATCGACATTGTCATATATATAATTTTTATACCCAACACAAAAGACTAGATACTCAAGTTTTCTAATGGACTTAAGATGAAATGATATTTATTTCCTAAAAACCTATGACATTACATTTAATTTACATTTAAAATATGTCAAATAGTGTATTCCATTTATTTAAAGTTCAGAAAATACACAATTGCTAGGGTATTCTTTAGTATACTTCGCTTTCGCTGTCAATCAATACTGTCAAACACAAACGTGCTTCAAAGTTAAATCCCTTCCTAGCTGGTTGGGAGCCTGAACACAAGTCATTACAGACAAAACTTACTTAATTTTCATTGAGAAGCACAATCGCACACAAACACGTTCTCGTACACACACGCACACACACAGATGTTGTGCGTGCTTTGGCTTAGTTGCCGGATAATTGAAAACAAGGTGGCAAAGCGACTGCAACGTGACGGCAGACCAGGTCGCTTGCAACCTGCGAATGTCACATGAAAAGAGCATAAATAGAGAGCAACGATAGGGTTGCCAAGTATATTAGTACAGTTTTAATTAAAAAAGTGTAATAGCATTTTCTTAAATTTGCAACTAAGCGAGTCTGTATATAATATGGGTATTATTTGATAGTCATATTAACAATTAATGCATTCTTTAATTAGATTTTGGATAGGGTAGATTATCGACTCCGTATTTCTAGCTATATAATTTCTGTTCTAATTAGTTTGACATTTACGGTCTGTTTGTACAGCTGGCACGTATATCCAAAATTAAAGCATCCACATAATCACACACACATGCATTCATGCATTATCCATTATGTTATATCCGGCATCAAGGTATACTTAATTACAGCTTGCCAGTAAAAAAATAATCAAAGTTGATTGAGAAAAACAGTAAATGTGAGATAGTAGAATAAATTATTTGAAATAAAGACTGTTACTCGTTAATTAGCGGAATGTAGAAAATATACTCGCATTATAGTTTGTAAAATTGATATTCGTTGCTCCTAAATATACGTACTATTTAATAAAAAGTTTTGTTTCCGAATCTCTACATTTCTTTGAACTACTAAATAATTGCCAGCATTCTTCGATTCGAATTTTAAATATATTGCACATTTCATTAACTATTTGCATCCTTGTGGTACATTGTTAGCCAACCGCAGGTACATTTTATAGTCTTGTATAGCATATACCGCATGACATAACAAATTATTCACAATAATAACAATTTTAGCCATGGCAACCAGCCATATGTTGTATTTAAGGACGCCGATATGAATAAGAGCAAACCCTTTGACACTGACTGATGCTGATGGATGACACTTGTTCGTTGACTAAGCTGTCAATCACCTAGCTATAAGGCACATACAGAATGGCTATGGAATTTTATATTAAATTTACAAGCATCTTTCGACAATGTAACAAATTTTTCATTTTTTTTTAATGTTGTACGCATCTTGATGTTTGGTTTTTTTGTTATCGGATTAATATGTTTAAAGACTAAGCAGACCAAAGACACCGATTGAGGCACCAGCATCACACAGCCAGAGAGATCATCATTTATGCCCAGTCCTTCTCCCTATCTGATTTTGTCTCTGTTAAAATATGTTCAATATAGAAACTTTTATGTTTGCTCCTAAAAGTATGCTACTATTTTATTCAAATATTACGTCGTCTATTAGGGAGAGCTTGTTGGCTTTATTGCATGCAATTACGTTATTTCGCAACACATTTGTCAACCAACATTACGTAATGAGTTCCGAATAGGGTCCGTTAGCACATTAAATATCATTTTAAATTTTTCTAATATCTAGATCTTCCCTTGATGATTATTTGCCACATTATATAGTTCCTTCATGCCTTTATTTATTTATTTATACATGCCTACGAATTCTGGACTATTGTTTGACCAAAACAGTGGGGCAGAAGTAGCAATGAGCAATGAGGTGTAACGAATTATACATTCCCTTAACTTGAAGCGTTATTCAATACAAACCACAACATAAATCCTCGAACTAAATAAAAAATAAAACAAATCAACGTTATACATTGAAAAAGACTTTTTAATACAAATTTTGCATAATACTTTATTTTTAATTTATTTAAAGAAAGTATTCCTACGGTAAATCAATAAACTTTTAATACTTTAAAAATGTTTTTAAATTTTAAATTTCTTATATTTCTGTGAATTTGTGAGTTTGTACATATGTCCTAAAGCAGGGTATACAAAAGACAAACCAACAATTTTAATTTGAAAAGGAGCAGAACGTTTTTGCTGCTGATGTGGCTTTTACATTACATTTAACTTTTCTCGCCTTATATTTTATTCAAATGTTTCTGCCTTAGATAAGTTGCTACTGGTTGAGTGCTTGACGTTTCCCACTTGGCTGCCGTGAAAATGCAAAAGAAAAGCGAAGACACACGGAACGGGCAAGAAGTTTGAGTGGCAAGCAGAAAGGAGGACCAAGCAAGACCGGATTGTACCATTATAAAAAGCATCCCAACGCGCAGTCATTGTCTAAGAAGACGTGTCACTCCGTCTCCTACTTCTTTCTCTTTTCCGCTATTCAATGAAAATTTAATGCGTCGCTGTTTGTGGACCAAGAGGGCTATTAAATGTGCTACTTCAAGTCAGCTCAATGACCATTAGTCAGATCTCCTAGGCCTTATATAAAAACATTTTTGTTTTCTTGGCTTCGGGCCAGGTGACTGGCCTAAGCTGCTGGTCAGCCTAATAAGAGAATTAAATACGGACCGAATTTTAAGTGAATTTCAACAAGTTCTGTGTGACCCAGGCTGAAAGACGTTGCGTTGGAACCCTTAATTGAATTACAAAAGCACAAGCCACAAAAAATTGCATTACGCATACGACCCGTTATATGGCCAGGCTCCAATACTGACGCTAATCCTAACTTAAAGCCCAGAAAACTTTGCTGTAAACCTCATTAGTTTTGATAGCATTTACTCAAGTAAACACACTCACATCCAGATGCATATACACACATAATATTTTTGTTGTCGGAGCAAAATGTTAAAATAAATTATTTCGTGTATTGTTCCATTACAAAAAATTACAAAAATTATAAGAATAAGCAAAAACTTTTAAAAATTTTTAAATTGTTTCCAATTATTTCTTAATCCACGCATACTCACAAATCATTTAAATAAATACTCTGCATAAATTATGTAAATTTAAACAAGTGCCGCAAATGTGTTAATTTGACTTTACTCACTCAATTTTCTTTAATGCTTTTTAACTTTCTAAATGTGCACAATTGTGAAAGCATATTGCATGTTTTGCTTAATTTTTTTACTCGTTTGTCAAAGGGTAGGTACAACACAAGCGTTACAAATTTTTATATTTTTTGATTATGTTCAATTAAATAGGAAAATATCAAAATATTTAATTAATAATTTTTTTTTAGGGTATCCAAGCATCATAACCTCTGTTTTAGTAGTTTATTTTCAGATTTTTTTTTCAACTTCACTTTGGCCATTTTGTGTTATGGCCATTTTGCCATTGGTGCGGCACGGTTTGGTCTGCTAATTCCCATTTTCATTTTTTTTTTTCTGTTTGCGCTTCAATTAACAACAACTTGTTACATGCGCAAATTGCAATGGGGTCAAAAAAAAAATAAATAAAATAAGTATACCCGGTGCTAAATGAACAAAAAACTTAAATATATGGATATATATATATATATATATATATATATATATATATATATAAAACCTATATGTATACGTATATATTACGCTGGGCTGAGTAAAGTTTTCATTTTAAAACTTCATTTTTTAGGCTGTACAAAAGACGGAAAAAAATAAAAGGTAAATGGCCCATTTGGTGGGTGAGTGTTAATTTTAGTGGTATTTCGAATATATTAAAATTTACAGGTGCATACTACCATATACCAACGTGAGCTATGTGTGGGAAAATGTCTAATATAAGAAATCAATTGGAAACTTAACTAAAGTTATTTATTTAAAGCAGTAATGTTATTAATTTAAACTAATACAATTTGTTTATTTTTATTTATACAATTCTTCGCATTTGATTAAAACATCTAAAATCCATGTAACAAATTACATAACTGAAAACTTTATTTAAAATACCAATAAATATAAATATAGTACTTGTATTAAAAAGGCTACGACGCCTCACAGGGCGTATGCGTTACATAAAAATATCTAAACGTGAGACTGTACAAATTTAAGCATTAGATTGTTTTTACCTCGTTTTTATGAGTTACATTGAAATACAGAGAGTTAAGCTAACTCAATTTTAATAAATGTTATGTTCAGCCAAAGATTTATTTTCATAAATTCAATGATAATATTAATAATAACATAGTTCTAACCTAATTTGGCTAAAGAAAATGGTAACCAATGCCATTTCCATATCATTTTTTAAACCCAACTATAATGGCACATTGGCTACGATAAAATACATTAAAGACTGTCGAGCATGGTGGATGCATTCATCAATAAAAGCTTTAGAGACATTATTACATTTTGCCCATAACGAAAAGCGTTGCGATAAGCTTAAATTGCACAATATGGTCAAGACTCTGCCCTGAGAGTTGCACATATAGTAAACCAATAAACGTAAGCCATGGATTGCTCCGTAAAGGTCAACAGCAAATGAAGTAGCTTAGGGATTCACATAAGTGCCCCAAAGATGATGTTGCGTCAGCTGTTGCTCATGCTGTTGCTGCTGTTGTTGCCGTTGTTGCTGTTGCTGTTGTTGCTGCTGCTGTTGCTGTGGAGACTCAGGCACATAGTGTGCATAGCCTGCGTTAGACTGTGGCTGCGTCGAGTAGCTCATGTGCTCATAGTAGACGTTGGGCGAGGGAAGGCACTCAACAGGCTGGGAACTTGCGCTGGAGCACGCCGAGGACAGTGAGGCGGACGAGTTGAGCGGCGGCGAGTGTGCGGCTACAGCGGTAGGGGCGGGTGGCACATGCTGTTGCGCTAGGGGCAGCATTTGATCCATAAGATACTGGTCGATTTCCTTGGGATCAATGTCGACTGCCGCCGGCTTGCTCAAGTAATTTAGCGCTCCATTGGCGTGTAACGCAGATCCCGTGGCCGATGCAGGCGCAGCAGCAGCTGGAAAGTTACTTCCACTGTAGCCGTAGCTGGCGTAGCTGCCACGCGTGCCATAACCATATCCGCTGATGTTCTCCAGAAAGTCCATCTCCTGCGCGCTACCCACGCTACCCACGCCCACACTCACACCCAATGGGCCTCCGCCTCCATTCTGGGTAGTGTAGTTCAGTTCCCCCAGAGCTATGTATTCCCGGCCCGCATCGAGTAGGACACCGTAGTCGTTGTTGTTGGCGCCGCTCGGCTCGCTTAGCTGGCGCAGCAGCAGACTATTGCTCGCTGGCTGCTTGGTCACACCCGTGTAGGGCGTGGCAGGTGGCGTCAACGATGACAGTGAACTGGTTGTGGAGCACGGCGAGTCCAACAAGCCGCGCTCCGTCTCACTGCCCAGTGCGAGGCCCTGCTCCAGAAGGCTGGCGGCGCAGGCGCTGTTCAGGGACTTCATGAATGCCTCATTGCTGAAGACATCTGGACAGGAGCTGCTGTTGCCGGTGGTGCTGATTGAGCTGCTAGTGGAGCAGCTTCCGCTTGCGTTATTGGCTTTGCCCGTGCGACGTTGCAGGGCGTGGCTACCGGAGCTGCGGCGCGCAGTTGACGTGGTTGCTATTGCAGCTGCTGATGGCGATGCTGTTGTTGCTGGTGTAGCAGCAACTGTTGCAGCGTTGCTTGTTGTATCCGTTTGTGGCATGATGCGAGCCTTTTTGCGCCGCGGCTGATATTTGTAGTCGGGATGCTCCTGTTTGTGCGTCATGCGCAACTTCTCTGCAAATTCCATGAACGGCTTCTTATCGCTATCCTTCAGATTTCTGCAAACAAGAGGGGTGAACGGTTGAGATAGGAATGCACAATCAGCAATGTAATTTATAGCCGCTTCCAGTCAAATGTTCGCTTATTTATTGGTCTACAAATTGGTCGCCAAGTGACAAGCCGTGCAGCCTTCTAATTAACTCAAGGCGGATGCTTTGGCTCTTTCCCCTTATCAGCGCATTCTCGACACTTCAATCTCTTATCGCCCTCCCGCTGAACTGTGAGATTTTAATTTCAAAACCGATTTTCGTAATACAAACAATGTGAAGACGTCCCCGATTTGTATCACATATACGAGTAACATATATGTATATATAAAAAACAATCGTCGTAATTGCAGCTGAACTGCGAATGGGAAACTGGAAAACAACTACTGGGAACTGCACAATGTTGAATTTAAAATGATTTAGAAAAGTATATACAAAATATGACTCATTCAAAATACAAAAATAACACGGTAATATATTATGATATTGGTTTATATATACGAATAAATACTGGGAACATTTTTTTTTTATTATTAGCTTGCGATAGCGGAAGAGGTTGTTGGAATCTGAGACCCCCATACTCAATTCTTTATAATCATTATGGATCTTTCTATCAGAAACTTTCCCCCCGTATACTTACTTCCATAGCTTGCCCAAAGACTTGCTCAGTTCCGAGTTCTGCAGATGAGGATATTGTTTAGACATGACCCGCCGAGCTGCCTGAGCCCAGACCATGAACGCATTCATGGGCCTCTTGATGTGCTCCTTTTTGCGATCTGAAGGTGCTCTAAAAAGTTGTATAAAGATAAACAAGGGAGAATAAGTTTTAATAGCACATTCTATAGGGATTTGTTTTGTAGAGTTTAACCGCTTCGCGACATTCACTTGACATTTATTACACAATAAACCAACAACATGAATTCGTTGAAAAAGTGTTTTCCGTCGGTGGCCGCCATTGGCGATAGAAAATTCGCGAATTATGTCAAACTATAAATTGCAATTAAAACTTTCATTTGTCAGGCGAAAGAAACAGAAACTGCTCCCAAGGCAAACAAACTTGTAAATTGGAACCACAAGAAAAAATAAGTAAAAACGGAACTCTAATTCTTATATACGATAACCATCGTGCAATTTTTGTATCAAATATTTAGAAGAGTTTAAATTTAATATTTACGCTATCAAGAATATTTCCACTTTACAATTGGGATTGGATTTGAGTTGATGGCAAACATGACCTTTATTGGTAGTAGAAAACTACAATGTGATGTCCTTGCATGTCAGTAAGGCAGCAAAGAAAGAAAATTAAGAAATGTATATCTTATATCCACACAAATAAAAAACACATTTCTCTCTCTCTCTCTCTCTCTCTCTCTCTCTCTCTCTCTCTCTCTCTACCTTTCTCTCTCTCTCTCGTCCTTTTTCTTTAACAGCCTTTACTTCTCTTAAACCTGTTTTCCACAACTCAAATAAAATCGATGAGGCGTATGATATCTTCATGGCCACAAGAGCTCAGAGGAAAACTGAGTACAGACCTTAACTTACTTAAACTTAGCGGCATACACACAGATCTAAAAAACTTTATATATTTTAAATTTTACTTATTTGGTATTCCTTAACCAATGAGATACTTATATTACGTTTAAATTGAATTCCTTTTCGGTTGAAAAAATTATTAATTTCAATTCAATTTCAAACTTATATATATATTTAATCATATAATACCATAAATCATATTATAGATAGTCACTTACAAAAGATTCAGGGCACATAACCTGGTAGATTAGTCCTTATTCGAAATATTCGGGTCAAAACACTATATCGAACAATTTAAATTATTTAACAAACCCGTCTATATACACTAGCAATATTTATAAAACGACATAGTTTTTTGATAAAGTATATGATAGTCAGTGTTGCATACCTGCCGTGAACCATTGTAATTTAGCAAGATAAAAAGGAAATACTCTTCGAAACAAATTCAATCAAAGACATAGGCGTGATAGGTGGGCGTTAGATGAGGGTTGCCTCTATCTGGATTTATTTTATATACACTCGTTTCATGTATATTGAATTATTTATCCTAAATAAACATAAGAAGGAAACAGATTTTACTAGGTGAGTCAATGAATTTCGATTGTCGTTGGCTGTGTGTTTGTGTTTGAGGTGTAAGTGTGTGTCTGCTATATATGCACAGGTGCCAATTTGTGCCTAAAAGCATTTTGTGCTTGCCATGTACAGCTTTTGGCTCAATTGGCTTAAACCAAAGCAATTCAATAGATAAACAGACCACAAAATGAAGATCCAACTGAGAAACAGATGCAACATAATGATAGATAAACATTATTTTGACTAACGCAAGATGCAAGAGCTCGCTGTAAATATTCGAACTTACTTTGTAGCTACTTAAGTATAACAATATACCTCCGATTTGATTTTATATTAGTAGTGCAAGTTTCTTTAAATATATAATATTTATCTAATCATAGTTGACTGTACCATACCGATGATGAAAAAGTATGTAATGTTTAAAAGTATATAATCTTTAATAATATTATCGACTTGTTAGAATATCGAAAGTTAATTTAAAATTCGTTAAATAAAAATAAATTGGGTACGTATTGTTTAGGTACGGAACAAAAAACCTTACATGCTCGTATTTGTATTTGTATTGTATTGTATTTGTTGCAATGCCTGTGAATGTGTTTTTTTTTACGGCTGTGTACATCCTCTCTGCCTGGGCTTAATTACAACAACCAGAGCTCGAGTTGGAGCTTATTAAGCGATTAAAAACGCACAGACCGGAGGCCAAATGGCGGTTCTGTTGGACAAAAATCGGGGAATGGGAAACGCGAAGTCGGAAAGCTTCTTATCTGCTGTAGGAATCGCCACCCGCTTCCATCCACAGGCCGTCAAAAATGACGCACAACAAGTGCATGCATGTACTTGGTTGTGTGTGTGCGTGTGTATATGTGTAGGCAGCTCTCACGCTTGACAGCACGCTAATCAGAATCAAGTGATGTTCGTTTTGCAGCAAAAGTTGCTCACAACGCCAATTCCGAGCACTTGGCAACTCAAGCACGTCTTCATTATGTTTGTTGTTGTTGTTGTATTTGGAGATGCGCAAATCTCATTAAGTGATATCTTCAAGTGGTCCGTTAGCTGCGCGCAGCATATGAAAAATGAGCAATTTGTTTTTTGTTGCACATGCCAAAGATGTTGCTGCATTTTTTTATCAGCAATGGACCATTTGCGACTTTTGTTATTAAAAAACACAAACAAATTGAAAACTGTTCGGGTCCAAATATTTACAAGCCAAGCTGTAAATACAAAACTTCCATTTTCAATTTTTTCACCATACGGCCATAAAAAATACAAATGCAGTCAATTAGCAACGTCTCACGGCGATATTCACAAGTTCACAAATAGGAATTGTATCTAACAGACACAAAAAGGAAAAATGCGTGTCAACAAATTGCAGTCAACTGCGACCGCGACGCTGACTGTGGCTGCGACTGCGACTGCAGTCGCTTGTGTTTGCTTAGGCATCGCTGCTTGTCAATTTCCCACGCAGCCAGCACTGCTTTTTACGACACTTTTTTCTATTTTGTGTTGGAATATTTCTCACTTTTTAAACACTTTTGCGCCACATTCAAATTCACAACGGATGCTGCCCTTCCCACCGCCTTCCCCTTCTTCTAGAGACTATTTGCTCTTTTTTATTTCGCTCGAAAACAAAAACGAAAACAGTCGACAAAATAAAATTGGTCAAACATTGCGAGCCTCTGATAAGCCGATAAGGCAACACTGGAACAGTTGCACGCCGGCTCATCTGCCTGTTCCTATGCCCCTCCATACATCCACACACCCACACACATACAGGCACACAGACGCACATGCACAAGCACATGCATGCAGCTACCGTGAGAGTTGCATGCGAGATGAGCGCTTGGAGTTTGCTCAGCTTTTGTTGTGACTAGCGGCAAGAGACAACAACAACAAAAGCAACAAGCGCAACCGAATTCAAGGTCTTTAGTGGTTGTTACTGTCGTTTCTGTTTGTCATGTGAATGTGGCCTCGCTTCTTATTGACATTGAATAGAATTCCAAGAATAATGTTGTCTTCTTTGGGGCAGGTTTCGGAAGGAATTGCAGGCGCAACAGCTGCAAGGAACAACAGCCACAACATCCTCTACAATCACATTTTTACAGAAATAGATAAACAAAAACCTAATCTGCATAAAGTTTTTCCATTAAAGAACATACCAAAATATCAACTATTTTTCATTATAAACCCAACTCCAAACATCTATTTTAGCAAATAAAATCAAATTGAAATAACAATAACATTGAACAATGTAAACAAAATTTTATAGAAAATGCAGAAGTTTTGGCCACAAGGAATGACATTTATAAAAAATTTCAAAAATAACTAATATAATATTTTACACATATTAATATTAAATAGAATCCAGTTAAATAAATTTAATTTGTATTTCAGTTAACCTAACATAGAAAAATATTTTCGTTGTGCTTGAATTTTATTTATTTATTTACATACTGACAATTGAACCTTGAACTTTCCATATCATTAACTGAGCATCCAATATTTGCAGCTTTATAATTAATTCCAAGAGCTTGAACATTTCATACGAAGATTTCCACCCCCACTTAAGCCCCAACCCCTCTCTTGAAATCACGCTATTTCGCTGCTTGTTTTTCAATTTCCAAGTCAATTTATTTTTACAGCCAGTCGTCGCCGCACTTGAGCCGCAGCAAGAGGAGCCCAAGAGGATACGGCCATCAGTGACCAGGCCGCAGAGAGAATTCACTTTTAAGGGTTGGAAGGGGAGGGGTTGAAGAAGCATGGTAAAGCACTCTCGGTCTGGCACTCGCAACCACGCAATGAAGAGAGACACTTTAAGTGCTCGGCCTTAGACCGAAACCCAAGCTAACTTGTTAAATGTCTGCTGCTTGTTGTTGTTATTGTTGTTGTAGCCTCAATCATTCGAAGGAATACATAGATTCGATGATATGCGATATGACTTGATATGTGTCTGACATAACTGTTTGCAGTTCAAAATATCCTGCAGCCCGAGCCACAGTGTACAACAGCAACTCCATTTCGATGGGAAGCAAGTTTTTTACTTATTTACTCCCACACTCTAATTTCAATGGTACATTTTCATGAACTATAACTATAGCAAAAAAAAAAATGATATCAATATTAGTGATAACAATCTTTCTAATAAAATGAATCAATCAGTAGTGTAATGAGTTGCAAGGATAATGAACATAATGTTAAACGCAATTACTATAAATAATTATAATTAATGATATTATGATATAAGAATGTATAATAACAATACAAGAAGATCATTGCACAGAAAAAATTGACTCAATACACAATTTCTAAGATTGAGTTTAAAAAATACAGCTATAAACATCGATAACCGATTAAAATATATTTTCAAATGCAAAGAGCAAAATAAATACGACACCGGAAAATAATGTTTTGTTAGATAGTGTAGCACGTATATTGCTTCATATACGTCGGAAATGGCTTAAAGTGAACTTTGCTTTGCAATTTCGATGCCCAAAATGTTTGGCAGCACCTCGTATCAGCTCTTGAGCAGCATATGTCCGTGTCATCTGAAACTCCGACGTGGCCAATATGTGATGTTTAAAGGATGTCCCCTTACCACACACACTCGAATACATGCGTCCGCACACCCTCACAAACTTACTTTAAAGTTAACACGCTGTGCCCTTTGCCCTTCACAATTCCCAATTTGTGTGGATTTGAGGGCTTTCGGTTCGGACTAAATAAGCGGCCCAAGTTTTATTGGCACATTTTTTGTGTTAAGCATTTTATGAAATGCTAAAAAATAAAAAGATAAATATACGTGTATATATACGCACACAGATGCATATAAATATATATGCAAAAATATGTAAAAAGAGCTTTCTGTTAACTCGATATTCCACTTCATTTCCGACTGTGCAGAGGCTGGCTTTAGATTGAAGTCCTGCCAATCTCTATGTGTGTATGTGTGGGTGCTTATTGCCTGATCCCAGCCATTGTCACGCACCTGTACCTGGTGCCAGTTTTCTGTGGCACCTGGTCATAAAACCGTCAACCCACCAGCCGGCGGCCATTTTGGCAGGCGACCCACGCGACGAGCAAAACCCAAACAACATGGAAAGGTGTTTCTGTCGCGACTCTGTGTGTGTAAGTGAGTGTGTGTGTGGGAGTGCAGGAGAGCTTTTGGGGCAACGTTTTGTAAATGTACTGTGACTTCGAAACAATTTGCGTACCTCAAAGCTGGCTGAAACGAAAACCCGAAACACTGGGGAGATGTGGTTATCCTCTAGTCAAAGCTGCTGTAAGCTTCAAAATGTTGCCTGGGCTGTTGAGGTTGCACCTACAGACCAGCACCAACTGCCCCATCAGCAGCTACAATAACCGCAAAATCAATATTTATCTTGAAAGCCGCACGTGTATCTGGTTTTATTGCTGCTGCACAAATAGATAGCCAGCGGGTCCGTGAAAAGGAGACTTTTCTGAGTATCGCCAGGACAAAAAAAAAAAAACAGTGACCGCCAATTGCCAAAGAATTGATCGAAAATCGTGTGCAAAGCTTTTTAAATAGTTATTTTGCTGACACCTTTTTTTGAGAAAGGATTTTCGTACCACACTTTACCTGTTTTTAATTGACTTTTGATAAGTTTTAGCTTAAAGAAAGTACACTTTTAATGCAAATAAGTTTCACGGGCTTCTGGTCCATTTTTTTTTATATACAATATTATTATTATATAATAATATAGTAATAGGTACAAATGTTTTGTTATATATATGAAGGAAAATGTATATTTTTATTTTTAATTTCCATTCCTTTCTTTCTAAATGTTTCATACTATCAAACTTTTATAGGCAACATCAATCATATTGAAACCCAAGTATATTAGGTTGTTGATTTTAGGGTGTCGCGAGAGTCAAATTTTATGCATTCCGCTTTTGAGGCGCATTCCTAAACGTTTCACTTGCGGTCTCACAAGAAAGAGTTCTAAAAGCAATTTTTCTCTATAAAAATTGTCCTATATGGGAAACTTTTTAGACGATTTGCGTCAATATTCAATGGATTGATTTGAGTTCCGTTGGACGTTTTGGACGTGTTGGTCGCGCCCAGTTTTGGCTGGCATACTTATACACACACATACAGTCAGTCTTGAGTCTTGTCTGTTGGTTTAGGCAAGATCCATATGTTGTGCATGTAAATTGACTGGCGGCTAAGCGCACCCCAAAATAAGAACTTAGTCCGCGGCGGATGATATCAGTGCTGGCAAGCACCCCACCTGGTGGTAGCTGCTTTGATAACTCAGTGAAGGTAGATAAGCAATAAATTATTTATAATGTCGTCGCCGAAGCATAGCCAAAGTCCTCTTATCTAATCGTCGTGTAAATATACTTAGAGAAGCGCATAAAAAAATGAAGAAACTAAAGCTATTCCCTCGAAGGGGCTCAAATGCAACATGCGAGTAGCTACAAATGGGGCGATATGCGATATGCGATATGATGTATATTTAAAGACCACGGAAAGCGACAATAAAGTTATGTTCGCGGGACCAGGAGCAGAAGCGAGGACAGAGACGGGGCAAACAAAATTCCGATTTGCGAATTGTGACTTGATAGAGACAAGCGCCAATCGTCCAACTTTTCAAGTGTTTGTCACGCTTATTCTTACTATTTTATTTATTTTTTCTTTTACTCTTGCTTAGGTTAAAATATTATTTATTTGGTGATTCATGGGCTAATTGAATAACAATATTGGACACACGATATTGCGGTTTTCGCTTGAGATGTTATAAAAGTTTGCGGCTCGAGTCCTATCAGAGTTTTTTAATATTTAATATTATTTTTACCGACCTGTTGGACGTTTTATAACACTTGCTTTTCAGGTTTAAATGAAGGCATTAAATATTCACATTTTGGTTGCCAAAAAATAGTCAATTTCTAAAGCATAAATACTAAGTTGGAAACACGATAACTATGTTGGTCTATTTTACTATTATGGAAAGCTGTTAATTTACATTTTATCAGATATATCATTTATTATATTTACATTTCTTTCGTAAAATATATATCAAATAATGATATTTCTAGACTTTCGGTTCTTGAAGTTATCTCATTGCACGAAACTTAGGGGCTTACTTATATTATTATTATAATTATTTATATTTATGTATAAATCCTAGAATACTCTAAATATATATAAAGCTTTCGTTTAATATTTTTACATTTTTGACAAAGTTGAAAAAAAAAATTTAATTATATTATAAAATTACTTTACGTAATGCAAATTTCAAACTTAACAGTTTGCATATATGTTAAATATTTATATACATATATGTAAAAGCCCACCTTTGCCCCATAGGTCTATTTTAAGCGATTTAAAGCAAAAATAAGCTGGCGCATAAAGAGCTAGATAAACAAAGTCTAGTGTATGTAAACGTTTGTATGTGAGATTGGGGCAGGCAAGGGTTTTGTCTGGGCTGGGGAGGAAGTGGGGAGGGGTCTAAGCGCAGCCGTTACGTTACGTAGATAAAGAATATGGGGTCCCCGCCTCCACGTTATGTCCTTGTGCAAACACACACGTGTTCTTGACAGCGATTGCGCTTTTGCAACAATAAACACAACAGGGTCTAAGGATGTTGCTTGTTTGCGACCAGCTGAGCGAACGTAGCTGATAAGCGCAACATAACAGTACATTCGCGTATAGGCGAACATTCGAAATTAGTAGATTCTATTTTTGCTATGAGTTATATTTATAATGCAAGGAACAATTAAGTATAGTACAAAAATCAACTAATCCTATAATATATGTTTTTCTCACATTTCGTAACTAACCGCCTTATCAAGAGTTCACTGTGCCAGCTAATCTTGTGAGCCGCTTGCTGAACCTCAACCACAATAAACGGTCCGCAAATACTGCAAGAGCTCCAAATGACCGTTAGAAGGATCAAAGGGATCAGGAAGAGGATGCCGCCAACTCTTTCCCACGACTTGCCGGGGCGCCAACTACTTGCCTGCCGCCTGGTTGCACTTGCCACATTTGTCACGCAGGGCAAAGTGTCAACTCTGCCTGTGTCCAATGAATATGGTTTGATTTTCACACACGTCTACACCTGAACAGCCCCACCCCTCTCCTCGCCCCTCCTGTCTGGACAGCTTGTTAGCAGTTAACATCTTTATGCTAAAAACATATTTATTCGCTTTTTATGCCTGAATTGATTTGTCGTCTTCACTTTAAACGTGTTTCCCTGCTCCACTGTATTTGTTGTATTTTCTACATCAACTGAACCCTGTAGATATATATATATATATATATATATATATAAATATATCGAGCTACTGCTATGTGCTAAGATGTGTAAATTCAGTTCTCATATTTGCATATGCCAGAGTATTCCCAAACGTTGCGTTGCTCTTTTTAACTTTATCCTCTGCGGCTCTCTAAGTTTGTTTATTCATTTAAATACAATATACAAAACACAACCACAATTCATAAAATTGTGTTAATCAGTGACAAGACTTTTTTTGTCACTCCTGCGCTTAGTCATTCATAAATAGTTCGATGTCAGAGTAAATAGGTCTGAGGTAAAAAATCCTTCTTTCATTTCTTGAGAATACCTTAATATGTTTGTATAACCGCATTATTCTATTATACAAATAGATGAATTTAATTCAAATGTTTGCCTTGAATATGAATAAATTATATTTATAGATATTCTATAATACAATTTTGATATTAATATGAATCATACAACGGAAGAACATGAAATTTTATTTTAAGTCAGGAATCTGTGACTTATCTTAAACTGAATTGCGATTTGACTTACTTGGCGGATGCTTGCACCAGATTCCAGTCGTATCCCTCCAGGACCTTCATCACGGCGCTGGTGATCCGTTCGTCCTCTTTGCGGCCGCCTTGGCCGGCGGCACGCTTCTGCTCAGCCTTTAACGCATAGTTGGCCAAAACCAAAGTCTCGACGGGCTTGGCGCGTTCCGCATTTGAATTGGCGCTCATTTCGCTCCTCAGTTTGCTTTGTTGCGAGCACCGACGGCTGCGCGGCGTAGTCAAAGATGCGGTTGCAGTTCCAGATACGTCCGCAGCTGCAGATAAAAATACAGTTACGCGGATCTCTCAGAGCTTAAAACACCCACACACTGGCGAGGCGACGCGACGCGGCTGACAAGCAAACTGCGACTGATCTCCGCCTGGCGAACGCTCGGCTCTCGAGTGTGTGGGGATCGGATGAGGTCGGCCCGGCAATCGCCGATCGGCTGGAGATAAGCTCAAGTCGCCGTTGGTTGGCTGCTTGAGTCCCCGTCTGCGGGGCTAACCTCTCTCCCACCCCTCCGACCGTCTTGAACTGGAGCTGACGATCCGCGGCGGGGGCGCGCACATAAAAATCGCGGTACGCGTGTAAACATTAACATGTTCATGTGAAATAAGGTGGCCCCTGGCCGGGGGTATACAGGGGGTATAAAGGGGAAGCGATCGAGTGACAGTCAAAAGAAGGAAGAGAGCCAGAGAGAAACAGTAAAAAGAAAATACAGCAACAGAACCGTTCAGAAATTAGTACACACTTTACAACCACATGTGGATTTATGACACCTCCACGAGGCGGGGGTGAGATCTGAGCCACGGGTGCGGGGTTGGCCACTTGTTGCAGCTGTATTTGAGAGACAGCGATAATGGACAACGGATCGATAAAAAGGAAAAGCGGTATGCCAGAAGGAAAAGACGAAACGGTAATTATTCCCCCGTCGTTTAGTAGAACTTGTTAGTAAAGTAATATATTAAATTTATTATTTTAGTCGAACAATAGCACACTTGTCGGGTCCTTCCATAAATGAGTTGCACCGCCTGCCTCTTCCCAACCTTCGAAAGGAACGATATTTAAGTACCTGGGTTCGATTCTGTACTTGTGAATCAGTTAGCCATTCACTCAGGATAGTTTTCAAGGACTGGAGCTAACAAAATGTTATTTAACAGGGCTTAAGAATATACAATTACCGAGGCTTACGAATCAGAACATATATAACATATATCTCTTTCCAAAGAATATTATTTGAGTTCTGATTTCTTAACCGAAGACTTAAGATTTTTTAAGCAATGGCACTCCAACTCAAAAGGTAAATATCTGGAGTTCTTAATTTGAACCATGAAGTAAATTAAAGCCTTTAGGACGTTTTTGTCAGAGTTGGCAATCGATAATAAATTTGAGCTTTGAGTTAACATTCTACGCACTATTTTATTTTAACTTTGACATATATGAAAAGTGGTCCATAGAATACGACATCGTAAAAACGGCAAATCTTAAACGTGAAGAATAGCTCTGTCGAAACTAGATGCTATTCATTTCATGGTCATAAAAGAATCGATGCGTATTAATGTTGGGCTTTTATTTTTTTTTATTTTTTTCTCTCTCCCTCTCATGGTCTTCTTGCTTTTCAGCTCTTTCTAGCTGGTATCAACTGGATGTGACTTTTACTCGGCATTTCTTCATCTCGAGTCTCCAAACGCTTGTTTTTTACAACTTTATAATTTTTACAACTCAATTAACTTTTTTCAACTCAAACGCCGCCGGCAAAGCGAATAAAAAGCAACACGAAAAATGACCAAAAGTTTAAACAATAAAACACGAAAATGCATAAACGAAATCATAAATACCTACTAGATACGATCGAGGAGCAGCCAAAGCGATCGACAACGCTTGCCAGATGAACGTTTTATTCGACTAAGAAACAAAATGACAACAAGTAAGGAAACTGTAGTCGGGAATGCTCGACTAAGAAATACCCCGAACCACTACAAACGCACGCCGCCAGCTCCTAAAATTGTACTGCAGAGCGAACATAGCTAAGCTAAAACTTTGTTGTTTAGTTTTTCTAGGAAAATATGGAAAGGGTAGGGGTATTCAAAACATATAGTATGAAAAAAGTGTGTCACGCTATCGATAATCGAACACAAATCTGATATGTGCGTGCAAGAGAACCTTCATACAAAATTTCAAGTTTCAAGCTCTTATAGTTGCTGAGATCAACGTGTTCGTACATACGGACAGACGGACAAAGCTAAATCAACTCGGCTATTGACGCTGCTCAATAATACATAAATTTCACAAAAACATTATACCCGGCTTACTCATTTTCAGTGGGTCTTAACTGTTACGTACCCGAGATTAGCACCAATATACCCTCTTTGAGCATTTTCAATAGCTGCACGGTAACAAGAAAACAACGAATAACAAAAAATAATAACAAACTGAAGTGTCATAAAAGGCATCAAAATGAATAAAATACTCGAAGCAGTGCCGTCACCCCCACCCCTACCATTCACCCCTTCCACACTTTACTCTGCGCTGCGGAAAATTGAATCGTGTCTAGCAATTTAATGGCAGCATCTAACAAGTTGGCCCCATGGCAGCCCCCGCCTGTCCTCTCTGTAGCAATTTTCTCGTCGGCAAACTTCAAAAGCTGCCGCCTTTGTTGATAAACAGAACAACAACAAAAGTAAAATGTATGCACAAAATGTATTAAAAAGCAAAAACAAATATAAAATCGAATTAATTAAAATGTATACATTTGTTGTACTTGTTATAGAAAAGCCAAAAGTCAAAATGAAAATTGTTTTTTTTTTTTTTGCTGCCAGTTCTTATGTTTTATGATTTTGCTTTTTGTTTTTGTAATCAAACTGGAGCAGCGCCGAAAGGTTGCGGAAAAATGCAGCAGCGGATGCGACGACCGCTTGACAATTTTTTGCGACTTGCCATGAAATCAAATTATTTGATCTAAGCCGCCGTCAGCAGGGCTTGGGAGCGGATCAAGGGGGAATATGCCTCTGCCCGACGACTAAACGAAACCAAATGGCTCGTTCGTTGGCGCAGACGACAACATTTGCAGCGTCAATGTTAGAAATTGCTCTTCTCCTCTCTCGGTCTTACTTGCAGCCAGCCGTGTGACATGTGTTGCAGAAATATTTAGCAAGGCAAAGCGTTTGGCAATACATGCACTCATCTCGCTCTGGCCGCCATCTAATTTGCAAGCGAACAGCAGCAAAGCAGCAACAAAAGCAAAGGCACAACTTACAAAACTGTTCGCAGCGCCGGCATTTTGTTTTATTGTTTCACACCTGATGCGCGCTCGTGTATTGTTCGTTCGTTTGACCATCGGCTCTGAGTCGAGCTGCCATTCGCTAGATCGTTAATTGCGCCTAGTTTGTGTGCGAGGGTGTGTACATGTTATATTGTAAAAGTGTGCGCCTCTGTGAGAGTGTGTTTCAGAAAGTTAGCGTAGATCACAACCACTTCATGTCGATGTATCTCTTTGTTGTGCTTTCTTTTTCCAGCCAATCGGAAGATGTGGGGCGTGTATTTCTTAAATTGAAGAGTGCATATTCATAGATAAAGTCATTTAATAAACAAATAACATAAAAACTGAACTAAAAGTATGAGTATGTATTTTAACAAAACTGTTCAAAAATTGGAACTAAATAATAATTATTTTCTTCTCAGTTTGTTCGTGTTAAGATGCTTACATTGTATATATACATATAAATATTTAAACACTTATACTGTCAATTGATAGGGAATATTTGTTATTTGTTTGGTATTTACATCTTTATCTAGTATATAAGTAATTGTATATTTATGAGTATATAGATATGTATACTTTGCAATTGGTGCATGCCTTCGCTAGCGCTGGCACTTGAAAGCCGACTGCTACGAAAATTAAGCAACTCAATTTGTCTTCATAACGTGTATCGGGCGACCACCACAATATATTTACCAGAAATGTCAATTATTAAATTTAGAGAACTATTATTTAGAAATTTCCAACAAGAGCTCAATTAACACTGCTCTTAAAATTCCCTATTGACTTATCCAATATTTATTTGTATCGCGTCAACAATGAATAATTTTACAAACATATATTCGATCAAGTGACCGAAGTAATCTAAAATTCCAATGCTTGTCAAATATACAGTTCTTACAGCAGCATAAAATATAATTTGAATATTTAAGCCTGATATAACAAATAATTGTTAAAGTCAAAGAATATACATTTCATAAGCTATCCATTTGCATATCAAAGACCTTTTTTCAATCTCGTGTAAACAAAATGGTTCACCGTCCAGCTCACTCGGCACGAACCACTAGCTCCATAACTATTTAAATGGTTCTCATGTGAAACTTCTGGTTGAGCCTGTTGTTGGTGTTGTTGTGTTCCAAAGTTTTATTCTAGCAAGTAATTGATAAAAGAAATTTAGTAATAAATGTAAAACTGCAAATAAATACAATAAATAGAAGCTCAAAATGTAAGTTGATGTTGGTTTTATATAAATATGTGTCGTGCGCGTGCAAAAAATAGTGAAAATTGTGCGTAACAAAAATAGAGAGTAGCAATGCAACTGAACGCTACATGA
>JBAMCK010000106.1:0-20619 GCA_037075185.1 Drosophila pseudotalamancana
GTATTGCTTGTTCGTCCGAATGTACTGGAAATTCGAGAGCATGGTTTATTTTTAATGAACCTTAAGGCGAACTGATAATAACGAAAGTGGGCGCCAGTTAGGGGCTGCTGTAGGCTTTTGCTGATTGGGAATTGGGTTACAATTAAGACACTTGTAAACGAGTTGTATTTCAATTCGGGCTTAGAATTGTTTTCCTCTCAGTCGCATTATAGCGGCAGCAGTTGACCATAAATAGAACAATATTATACAATATATGTATGTATATCCATCAATTACATTGTAAGACATAAAACACAATTCACAATATATATTTTGTAACGCAAATTGTTAACTAATTTGAATAAAAATCAAGAATAAGAAAATCTATGTGTATTTATAAGAATAAAAATGGTTTTGGGACCACCCTAAGATGCTGCGATTGCTCCGCGCTTATGTTGAGCCGCTGCATCTGCGAAGCTGACAGTGACTGCGGCTGCGACAGCGACTGCAGCAGCAGCAGCAGCTTCTTTATGCTGCGTTTGGATCGTCAAAAGTTGTAAGCTATTGTTTTTGTTTTTACTGCTGCTGCTGCTAGTGCGCTGCAGCCACTTTTTATGCACTGTTTCGTTTTCCAAAATGTTTTGTTGGCCAGGCTTTTGTTATTGTTATGATGCGTCGTCGTCGTCGTCGGCAATTTCGAAACGTGCTGGCATTTGTGTGGAACGGAACTTGTTTTGATATGCATGGGCTCGTCGTAGCAGCAGCGGCAGCGGCAGCGGCATCGGCAGCAGCAGCGTTGTCAGCGTCGCATGTAATAGCTGCAGCGGCTGCGAGAGCGGCAGCAAACTTGCAGCCCCAACAAAAGCAACAGCAAATTGTTTGTTTTTACAATTCCTCTTGCATTTTACTTTGTTGTGCGTTTTTCTTTACATACTTGTACATGTGTATGTGTACAGAAACTGTATGAACATTTATGTACGTATATATGTATGTGTATATGTATATAATATGAGGGGCCAGCTTGCAGCAATGCTGCGCTGCGCAGCCACCGTCGCTGCCAACACAGCGAAGTTTGAAGAAGGTTCATTGTACTTTTTTGGGTTTCTTCTCTGCCCCTTGTGTTGCGCTTCTTCTAAACATCTTACAGTTTTTTTTTTGTTTTTTGTTCTGCATATTTCCCCACACATACATCTGTGTGTTTGTATGTGTATGTGCATATGGGTCAAAATGTTCAATTTGATATGCGTAGTTATTCTGTTATTGTTGCTCTTACATTCATATATGTAAGCTCTTTCGCATAAATACATACATACATACATACATACATGTACGTGCGCATGCAATTGAGCAAAGATGTACATACATTTTACATTTATGTATGTACATACATATGTATGTATGTATGTATGTACATCCAACTGGCGAAACAAGTTGTGAAGTGCAAAGCAAAACAGGAATCAACTAAAGAGAACCTCAATAGAAAAACAACAAAAACAGTGCAGAAATTTTAACCGATCGCTCCTAAAATTCTGGTTACACTGTTCGCATACTCTGTAAGGATCATAACGGTTTTTTTTTTTTTTTTTTTTTTTTTTTTATAGTATATTGATGCATATGATAGATAACAAAGTTAAATTTAATACAAAATAATAATAATAATAATTAATAAACAAAATAAATAAATATGTATCTGCAAGATAGATTGAAAACTGTGCTATTCCTTGGTCTATATTTAATATGCAACCTGTCAGAGAATGTTTAAGTAAATATTTTTTTAAAAATTAAGTTGAATTTATTAATAATATTGTTTGCGCAATTGTTAAAGTTGAGGCACGTGTTGAACTTGAGAAGTAAGCAGAGCCCTATATAACGGGAAACCCGGCCTGTCTTAATAACAGTTTCAACTTTCACATCTAGGAGTGTGTAACTAGAAAAGGGTTTCCGAAAAAAAACAAAGCCTTATTATGAAACTATTCATTGCCTGTCTTATTGGTAATATCGTATTGCATAGCTTTTCAGCCTGTTAATAAATAGTCAAATATTCCTCTTAGCCGGCATCGTGCTTATAAGCCTAGTGGATCATTGTTCAGGATGCGGAAGTCCAGAGGTAACAACGAAACGGCCAACAACCAGACGCCCAGCAACAACGAGATGTCAGCCTAAGCCAACAACCACACCCCGAAGAACTCCACCAAGAGCAACAACACGAAGAACTCCACCAAGAGCAACAACACGAAGAACTCCACCAAGAGCAACAACACGAAGAACTCCACCAAGAGCAACAACACGAAGAACTCCACCAAGGACAACAACACGCAGAACTCCACCAAGAACAACAACACGAAGAACTCCACCAAGGACAACAACACGCAGAACTCCACCAACAACAACTACAACAAGAAGAACTCCACCAACAACAACGACAACAAGAAGAACTCCACCAACAACAAAGACAACAAGAAGAACTTCACCAACAACAACGACAACAAGAAGAACTCCACCAACAACAACGACAACAACCACTACTATAACACAAACAACAACAACAACGGCAGCAACAACCACTGCGCGTCCATGTCAGCCAAATGCATGCGGACCCGGCGCTGAACCCTGCCCCGGTTGCTCGCCACAAAATGAGCTTTGCGACGAGCTTTTGGGGCTCGTGGATGAGCTTAAGCGGAAGATCCAAAAATGTGTCTGTGGGGAATAAATTTGAAATCTGGTACAGCGCACCATACATATATATGCATATAGTATACCTCCCCGTGGACAACAACATATTGATTGAAGTCTATTGCCTGACATTAGAATTCGTTAACTAGTTCTTTAAGATACTTTGCACCTACTCTTTAATATCAGATACAAATATATTTATATATATAATTTTTTTTTCTATTATTAAATGGAATTTCGTTTTAATATTTACAATCGAAATACGTATGCTATGAAATGGGTATTACAAAATATACAAATAATAATAAAGGAAAAATGTTTGTAGGTTTCTTAAGAAATAAGACTATGCATATATCATCAGATCAGAAGCGAAAAATCAAGAAATACTCGCATTAATTTAATTAGTGCATGAATTGAATGAGAGACAATTTAATTAACTCTTAAAATTTACCCACTGCGGGATTATGTAGATCTTAAGACAGATTGTTGAACATTTTAGGATCAACTCTGTTCCTTTTCTTGAACAAGTAAATATACATATACATATATACTCTGGGATAGAATACCATGATTATGCATTTCAAATGTGTTCTGAGTATAAAAATCTTTGAGACAAGCATATCCGGTGGAAAGATACTCTATACTGGAGCCGACTGAAGACGTTTTTCATATTCCAGATAGAGCATTAAAATACTCGATTTTTAGAGAGATGTTGATTTTTCAGAACAAACTAATTCTACATTAAGTTTCTTTGAATTTCACTCTACAATGAAATTTAAGTTATCGTAATCTCTATTTAAGGGTGTGAGTTTCATATTCCAACTTTGTATCTCACATTTTTATGCTTCACTTTGGATTTGATTCATAAGATGTACAAAATGTGTTCAAAGCTATATACACACATACATAAGTAAACAAAAACTTACACACACCTATGCTTCTTCTTTCCAAAATTCATGTGAAGTGCATTGTTGAATTTGTGTTTACTGTTCGATCTTAATGAAATTTTCAGTTTACGATTTTGGAGTCAATTAATTATCAAGCACAACTCAATATCTTTTAAAATGAGTTTGTTTGGATTAAGAAGAACAAAGTTGGTATTCCAAATAAGTGAATTTTTATGCGATATAAGAGAAACGGGATAATGAATTAAGAATTTGAAATATACTCGATCTGCGTAAGCTTTAGAAGGAACTCTATAAAAAATTGCATGTCTCGCAATCAAATAGTTTCCGAGCTCGACGAGTTTATACATGAGGTCGAAAGGATATTCGAATGTAAGGAGAGATGGAAATGAAAAGAACGCTACTCGACTTTTAATCCTAATTAAGAATATACTCTATAGTATGTATAGAATATACCCAGTTTGCCCAATTTTAGTGGGTATAAAAATATATGAAAAAATCGAAATTATTGCAAATAGCATATATTTATTAT
This sequence comes from Drosophila pseudotalamancana, assembly GCA_037075185.1. Lineage (NCBI taxonomy): Eukaryota > Metazoa > Arthropoda > Insecta > Diptera > Drosophilidae > Drosophila > Drosophila pseudotalamancana. The sequence goes on from JBAMCK010000106.1 coordinate 4,090, forward strand.
GTTAAAATAATAACATAATAATTTTTTATATATTATTCGCCTATATTTTAATGCCTACCTTAATCGAATATTCGAAAAATTTTGACATTCTACTGTCTATATTTAAAACCTGGTTAAGCAAATGTTTGCGTAAAAATTTAGTTGCATATGTTTGCGCAATTGTTCAATTCTAAAATTAGGAGCAAGCGTACACCTCGCAGTTGGTTCGACGGGGCCCTATAAAATGGGAAAGTTGGTCAGTTATGGTATTCAGTTGCCACATTCACTTCGTCAAGGAGTGAAGCGATCGAACAGGGTAGCCAACAACAACATCGATATGAAACTTTTTGTTGCCTGTCTTATTGGTAAATTTCGTTATGTTAAGCTCTAAAGGATCCCAAAACAAACCCGAAATTTATCCTTTTTAGCCAGCGTCGTGCTCTTCAGCTGTGCCGAACTCAGTTCGGCTCTTTGCGGTTGCGCAGACTCAACGACAACAACAACGGAGGCACCCTGTGAGACAACAACGACGGAATGCTCGCCGGACACTACGCCAGAACCGTGCGAAACAACGACAACAACGAGACGAACACCACCAACAACAACAACGACAACAACGAGACGAACACCACCAACAACAACAACGACAACAACGAGACGAACACCACCAACAACAACAACGACAACAACGAGAAGAACACCACCAACAACAACAACGACAACAACGAGACGAACACCACCAACAACAACGACAACTACCACAACAACAACCACCACAAGAACCACAACAACAACAAGAACAACAACGACGACGACGACGACGACAACTCCAACAACCACCACCACAACAACAACAACACCAACAACAACGACAACAACAACCACACCAACAACAACGACAACAACAACCACGCCAACAACAACTACCACAACAACCACGCCAACAACAACGACAACAACAACCACTCCAACAACAACCACTCCAACAACAACAACAACTACCACAACAACCACGCCAACAACAACAACAACAACTACCACAACAACCACGCCAACAACAACCACCACTACAACAACAACCACGCCAACAACCACAACAACAACAACAACGACAACTACACCCACAACAACAACAACGACAACAACTAGAAGAACACCGCCAACAACAACAACAACAACTAGGCAACCACCCTGTGAACACCAGCCGTGTGGACCCGGTGGTACACCCTGTAGTGGTTGCCCACGACGGGGAAGGCTGTGCCTCGATCTATTAAATCAGCTGAAATCAATTGAACGAAAGATCAAGAGGTGCGTCTGTGGCCTGTAAATTTCAAGAAGAAGAAGCAGATGAAGAAGACAAAGTAGAAGATGGACCCAGTATTGTGACCGATAAGAAACAACCCGTTGTTTAGATACTGCCTGACGGATTGATATTTGGATTCGTTGTTTGTTTACATATTATAATTGTTATATATGCCTATTTTTTTTTTTTTTTTATTCATTTTTAGTACATTTATATTGTTGCATTAAGTTGAACTTACGAAATATATTTGGAGTTTCACAATTATTTTCTCTCATTTTTTTTATGTTTAACTTTAGGGTGAGTTCTTGGATATCTAAGAAACTGTTATCGAAAATAATCGATTTTAGGCAAATTATTGATCAGAAAAGAATATTTGTATAAGCCATAAATAATATATTGTAAATACACTGTTCCTATTGCAATTAGGAGTATATTGGTTTTGTTTAACGTTCAACTCGATGACTTGAATCGCTCTCTTTGAATCGATAATTTTCGATTCTTAGAGCTCATATTGTTTGATAAATTTATTATCATATATTAAATACAGTGAAACCTCGAAATAACGAATCTGGGGGGGCACACAAAATTCTTCGTTATATTTATTGATTTACTATGGGTGCTTAGTAAAATAATGTTTTTTTTTTCATCAAAAAATTTTGTTATTGAGTTTTTCGTTATAACGAAGTTCGTTATATGGAGGTGTCACTGCATTTGAATTTCTGATTCGTTTTCTGGCACAAATACCGTTCGTACTGAAAAGGACTTGCGACTTGGCATTATTCATGTACATACCTGAATAATTTATTGAAATTTGAACAAACTTTTTGCAACAAAACAAAACTTTCGATTGCCATAATAGCCGCACCGAAGTTCCTTCACATGCAAACAAATTGCCCGAATATATTCATAAGCATGCATCAACAACAAGCACTAAAATGCGAAGCACAAAGCAAAGAAAGCAACAACAACAAATAAAACGCGCTTGCAATGAGAAACAACAAAGACAGCAACACTAATAATCTCAACAACTAAGCATACCCAGCAACAACAACCACAACAAGAACAGCAATCACCAAGCACAAGCTCGAGCTTGCAATGAGAGTTCTAACCGAAATGCTCGAATATAAGAACAACAATTACAATGTAAAGACAGCAAGAACAGCAATCATCTCAACAACTAACCATGCTCAGCAACAACAGCAACAACGAGCACAACGAGTAAGGAGTAACAGTACCAAAAAGCAGCAAATAGAAAAGGCAACGCAGTAGCATTAACTACACGACTAAGCACAACAATTGAATATTCAACAACGTCACCAATATAAACAGTAACTTAAATAACACCAACACACCAATAGTCAGAAAAAAAGTCACAGTAACAAAAATAAGAACAAGAAGAAGTACGCAAGATGCAAGCCACGTGGACCTGCCGATAGACCCTGTTGCGGGAGTCCGCACATCGAAAAGGGTCAGCATGCAGTCATTGGCCCAAGTGAACGTCCTTGAGCGATTGATTATGTTATTTTAAGACGTAAATGGAGCCTATATTTTGTGCTACCTATTGATTACCACACTTAATGACGTCTATTGATTGTCATTTGATATGCTTACTAGCTCTTCGGCAGTGGAATTTATTCTATTAAAATGTTGGATGTTGTTAAAGGGTATGCGCAATACACGGCATTCATACTCCGCATCTTAATATGTATTTACATATATACATATGTATGTATGGACATATCTACATATGTATGTATGTAAATATGGCTACATACATCAGGCTTAATGCTGAATCTTACATTAATAAGATCTTAATCTATAGATATCTTAACGGCTTCTTTTTAATAAAAGCTCAAATTTCAAATTATTAATAAAAATCGATTTACTTATTTTATAAATACGTACATAATTACATACATACATACTTTACTTAGTCCTCAGTTACACACTTTCGATATGTACAGGGTATATACAAGTGAAGCCATAAATGTGTGCAAAAGTTTTTGGCAATGACGATGGCCAAAGGTAAAAGTTCACACTGTAGATGCTTAAACAAGAAGCGAAACAAAAGCAATGCGCAATAGGCACAATTAAGCGTATAAGATTTTTCGATGCTTGCAGCAACAGCAGCAGCAGCAGAAACAACAAATGATGCATTATTGCAGAGAGCAATTTAGAAGTCCAACTGGAGTTTATTATGAAGAAAACAACAACAAACCCAAACCCAAACACAAACAGACAACAGAAGGCGACATACAACCGTGAGAGAGCAAACGGTTTGTTGTTGATATGTTGGGATACTCAGAGAGCGAGAGTGGAAGTTGGGCATGGAGAGCGCGAGCCTGTCGAAAACCGGGTGAGAAAGGAGCCTGGTGCGAAAACAAAAACAAACGTGCAATGTTAAGAGCGAGCAAAGCACATTGAGAGAGCTTTAGGATGGCGAAAGACAATGTGAAGCAGCAGCTAAGAAAATGCGTCGCAAAAATACAGCGCAGGTGCACAGAGTGCAAGTCATGACTACCGGCCAGGACGAAGGGAATAAGTAAGGCAAACTCCATAGAAGACCAATATACATAGTTTCATGCACCAGTGCCCGTTAAGCCGATATGACATTGATTCGATACATACATACATATGTATGTATGCATCTACATATGTATGTATGTAATAAGGCATCGGTAAGTAAAAAAAAAGTATAACCGGAAAACATTTAAAGAAGACGACAAATAACACACAACAGAATAACCAAACAATAACAACAATGTGCAACGTGCGTACACAACAGAACAAGAACAGCAGTTAGAAGAAGGAGAAACAAGAAGTGGGGTAGGCTAAAAAAAAAGAGAGCAAGTGAGAAGGAGAGAGAGAGTGGAGGCCACGTATTTGCCACGCTATGAAATGTGAATGAAATCAGCAAAACGCCAGCGTCAGCGCTTGCGTTGGCGTCAACGTCGATGCTGACTGTGCAACAATTTGTTGCCGCAACATGCGCTCTCCACACCAATACACGTATGTATGTATGTATGCATGTACAAGCGAGAAAGCGAAGCATTAATAAACAGATAAAGAGAGAGAAAGAGAGAGAGAGAGAGGTGGAACTGTATGTAATAGCAATAACAACAACTACAATCATAATAGCAACAGGAACAACAACAACAACAACAACATTAGCATTGTTCAATTGTGCAATGAAGGCAGCAAATTGTCAGCGTCGCGACGCGTCGACAGACATGACGCAAGCATCGACGTCGACAGCGCTGTCCGCGTGGCTTAGCTGCAATGTCCTGGGGATGTGGCTCTGCTTCGGATTTGCGCGCAGCTCGCGTGCGCTTAACTATTTTTAAAATGTCCAGGCACCTGCCACGGACCCGGCCATACCCGGATCCGGCCGGACCCGGAACCCGGACTTGGACACGGTCTCGGACTCGGACTCGGACTCGGACCTGGACCTGGATCCGACTCGGACTGGACCCGAACCCGGACACGCATTTCAATCCGGCGACGGCTGACGCTGACGTTGACGTTGACACGGCCTGAGGCACGGAATTGCATGCCCCCATTTAATGTTGTGCCAGCATGTTGTTGTAACTGTAGCGTAGCAATATGTTAAGTCAATCCTTGCTCTCATTGGCTAAGATTATAGCTTCTCTGCCTGCATTAACTGTTCGAGCTCGAGGACTTTTAGAACTTTAAGCTTCGAATTGGAGTCGATAAATAACGGTATCATTTGCCGATGTTTTTAAAACTTAACTTTCTAAAACTATAGAATTTATATACGCGAATGTATGCATGCGTGTGTGTGTATAAGAATTGGAATATTGAATATACATACATACATATATACCTTGGCTGGGATTCGAACCCGGATTTATGTCTGCCTTGGCAGAGCAGTTGAGGCAACTCATTTGTACATAATTAATGTATACATATATACATACATATGTACATATGTGTATATATAGTAGTGTATATAGATGCACCTTTACAAACACACACACATACACACGTCATTGTTCATCTACAAAATTATATTAAATTTAAAATTAAATTTTGTATTTCATCATTTTTTCCCTTTCCGATATATCGAGATTTGATTAAACAAATAATGAATTCCATGCAAACGCGAAAATTAATGAATAATATTACACATACATACATACATACATATATTTGTACTTATGAAATACGAATGACAACTGATAACTGTAAAAAAAATACATTTAATTTGAATTTATTAAATTAGCCTTTGGTTTAAAATTTCCATTCCATGCTTCATTATTTGCATATAAATTGCGTAAATGTAAAATAAAAAACATGAATATTATTGCACACATGCACATGCACACATGCATGCATAGAAATGTACATATGTGTGTGCATATTCCATATTGGTGACAAAGGAAGAAGAAGCACAGCCCACAGCATAAATTGCGCAGTTTGCGACGTGCGTGTATTTTAGTGTGTGTGTGTGTGCGGGTGTGTGTGCGGGTGTGTTTGTGCGTATGTGAGTGTCGTTCGTAGGAACCTAGAATATTCCAGAATTCCGCTCGAGGCTGCATCTTCTATGTATGCATGTGTGTGTGTGTGTGTGTGTGTGTGTGTGTGTGAGTGCGTGGTACAAATGTATTAAAACAGGTACATTATTTAATCGATGGTACAAAGTAAGCAACAATTGTTGAGGAAGGTCTTAGAAGATATATTCATTTGCTTACGAGTTGCTTTTGCAACGTGTTAAAACTTACGTAATTGGAATTTTATAAATCTTTACATGGACATACCCTGTATTTAAACCGCAGAATAAGAGAACAATTTTTGCTTAAGTTGTAGAATTGAACATTGATTTACACTGCACAACATTCCATCATTCGAAAGCGAATCTGACTGTCTACGCACATCCTGGCAAAGTTCAAGGTTCGCTTACTTGAAATCCTTCCCCATTTCAAGCCGTAAAAGGGATATACGTTAAGCTTATCGATTATTTGTGTAACATTATATGGAACTTGGCATGCAGGGTATGCTGTTTTTCACCAAATGTTTGTAACAGGCGGAAGAAGAAAGAGAGGCGAAGTTATAAAGATTATATATTCTTCATCAGGATTAACAGAAGATTCGATTAAGATACCTCCCTCAACATCCTCTAAAATGTACAGAGAAAAATCGATGTAGAGAGTATCTGCTAGTCAAGCACATCACTAAATACGCTATATTCAAAGAATTTTGATGTGGTATATTTTTTGCACATTAATACATTGCTACTATGCTTCATAGGTACATTGGTACATTGGCACAATGGTGCATTGATGCATTGGTACAATTGTATATAGGTCCAATGGTACATTGGTGCACTGATACATTGATATAATTCAACATAGGGTCAATGGTACAATGGTACACTGATGCACTGGTACACTTGTACATAAGTCCAATGGTACATTAGTTCAATAGTACTTTGGTACATTGCTGCAGTGGTGTATTGGTACAATGGTACATGCGTGCAATGATACATTCAATGGTACTTCGGCACATTGGTACATTTTCATACAATATTTGGTACAAAATATTTGTATCAAGTGTTAAGCTTTCATTTTATAGTACAGTGTTTCCACTAATGAATTACAGGGTATCTCAACGACAGGCACTCGCCCGACGAGCCTTCCACCTGAATTACGTGGCAAGTTTATCGAAAGGATAATACAATAATTGAATTTCATGCGATTCCTTTGAGCGTGACAGCCAATAAATCGAGCAAAGCCAATCGCAGGGCCATTTTTAACCACAGCCGACAGCTGTCGAATGTCCAATTCTGGAGCTCCTGCTGCTGCTCCTTTTCCTATTCTTATATAACAATTTTATAAGTCATTTTCACCCACCTAATCCTACATTCCCATTTACTTCTGCTTGCCACAAATTTCAATGGGTATCTATAATTCAAACAATTATTAAGCGATGCAAGTGTTTATAATTTTGTAATTTTTATGAAATATTTTGTTTACAACATAAAAGCAAATCTTACATAATCTTTATTTATGCTATTCAATATATCATTTAATCTGATTTTTTTTAGTACAAATTTTTAAAATTTTCAATTGAAAAATAGATAAAAAATGACATACTATTAGTTTAGATTCTCTTTTTTAATCGAGTCGAAAAACCAGCTAAGATTTTCATAGCGTATATATATAATCATACCATATATATGTATATAATCTGTATAAACTCATGGATTTTAGTCTGTAGAAAACGTAGAAGCTTAAGAATTAAAAAATATTTGCTTTTGAATAAGTTGCGCATTACAGATCTATTCTTTTTATCCAATATCTCCTTCCAATACCTTTATATCTATTAGCGTATGTACTACGAAGACTTTAAGAGGTGGTGCTATCGAATCTAAAATATGGATATCTTGATATATGTGTTGGGTATTTCGTGGCTTATGTAAACATTTTGCATAGTTGCCGTCTTGGATACCATCCCCGAACTCCCCCAATATGGGAAAATAAAAACTTTTATTGAACATTAGAGTCTTTGGCTTCGGCAAATGTGCACAATGGGTTGTCATATGGGTACCCTGTAAATTTCATGAAGATCTGAAGCTATTGAAAAACAATTTTTTTTTGTATATTTGGAAAACTGTGCGGAGGAGAAGCGTAACAGCTGCATAAACTGTGGTGAAGTTTTTGTATATGTATGTATGCATATTTATAGAAATAAGCAAGCAGTGCGCATTTTCTAGGGTATCTTGTCGTTGGTCCCAGCTCAACTAGTTTATTTCACTTGTTTTTGTTTTTTTTTGCCGGTTAAGTTTTTTAATTAAAATTCCATGGAATAGCAGACGTTGAAGCACTTGTCGTAACTTTGCACTTGTTTGTTGTTGTTGTTCTTATTGTTGTTGTTGTTGTTGTAGTTGTAAGAGTTGTTGTTGTTGAAATTCGCACTGCATTTGTGAGGTTTTGCTTAGCAGGGCCTTCCGTTACTCGTGACTTGCGACTCGTTGCTCATACGCCACGTGTTCCGTTCGAGAAATTTTTGGGGATGGAAAATAAGCTTCGTTGCAAGTAAAGCGAGGGGGTTGCAAAGGCGCTTACCCATAGATCAGACGTACCGTCACGGCGGAGTCTTAACCATCCAAACTTATAGCTCCACAATTGATCAATCAAAGAAAGTTTTTAATCAGGTTCTATAAATGGATTTTGAATAATATTAAAGCTGACTTTTAATTCCACACCCATTGAGAGATTAGAATATTATTAGAAGTTAAACTGATTTGTTCTTACAGTAAATGCCAGAAAATATAGATTATATATTTTATATATATTTTATTTGTTCCGTTAGGTTTTATTTACTTATAAGGCTATAGTTTCTCGATTTCTCTCTATTTGATATATTTTAAAATATATTCTATATGTATATACTTGTAGGGTATTAACAACTTAAAGTTATAGTCCTTGATGTAGGGTAACTCTGAATCGGTCACAACCTACTAGAGGCATATAACTTTATTGTGATCCTTTTTTTTCCCAAAAATATTTTTATAATGACAAATAGAAAATGAAATTAAAGTTTTTTCTTCAAAGAAATTTTGTTTTTCACATAATATTATATTATATTATCAGACTATATAATAGTATTTTATGATGCATAACATAATATTATATATTAATTTTTTTTTTGTATGTATTATAGAAAAATTGTTGATCAACTTTTTTTGTGGTTAGTTTGCAATTTTCCAGTTAACAGTTTTTCTTAGCTGAACATATCACAAAATTATATAAGTCCAACTTTCATCAAATCGGATATATAAATGTGTATATTTATGTCCGCCAATCCGAAGGTAATCTAATATATATGTTTCTGTATTACATTGAACTTGATCATCGGTCATCGCTCCAACTTGTTCCTCTATAATTCTTCCAGCCTCCGCATAAGCAATGAACGGGCACACTTATTGGGTGTATAATACAGATACGCATACACACACACATATATATATTTTATATATATTTATATATACTTATTTGCATGTGCATCTGTATTTAAATTTATATATGTATGGATGCATTGATTTAAAAGCCTACTAGAAAAATGCATGCAGTGGAATTCAAAATTCAAGTTAGCCGCACCTTCAATACCCTGTATTTAATAGATATTCATAATTTATTTAATTTAATTGCTTTTCGCTTTGAATGGAATAGAAACATTTCCTTTGAATGGGATTTACGTTTGCGTAAATTCTGTAGATGCATAAAAAAATTAGAAAATATTTATATAATATTTCTAATGCATAGAGAATACGCATAAAAATAATATCTATAATAGTTATATATAGTTATAGTTTTTCTTCCTTTCTTTTTAGTTACGAATGATTTTGTTTTAGAAATAACGCTTGTTAGTTCGGTTCTTCTTCTGCATTTGGAATTTTTGAATGTAATATTCAAGAAATAAGATGGAATATGCTAGTCTATAAAATTTTTGATACCAGCTGAACGTAAAACCTACATAATCAAATTTGTTGCTCCAGTAGACATAATCTCTGGCCGATTCGAACATTAATAGAAGTCATTGACATAAAATCAAAATGTTGTTCCTGTTCATAGGTTGGCACATAATGCTCATTTATGCTACCGATGTGTACAGGGTATTAACTATTGACAGACTGACTGACCAACTGATTGCAATGCATCGAGTCCCTGACTCTGGTCTTTGATTACATGTTGTTGTTGTTGTTGTAGATTGCTGTTGTTGTAGGTTGTTGTTGTTGTTGTTGTTGTTGTAGGTTGTTGTTGTTGTTGGAAGTTATGCGGGTCCCTGGTTAGTGATATGAATGCAGATAGAGGCGCGATACGTGTGCTAAAGATTTCCATTGTTGCGTTTTCCATTTTCGACGCCATTTCCATTTGCATTTGCAATTACACACACACACACACACACACACACACACACACACACACACACACACACACACACACACACACACACACACACACACACACACACACACACACACACACACACACACACACACACACACACACACACACACACACACACACACACACACACACACACACACACACACATGATTGCGCACATACATATACACATATGCATATGCACGCATACACTCACATGCGTATGTACATATGTATGTATGTATGCGTGCACACATGCACACACATGCACACACATGCACGTGCCTGCTTGTAGGCGCATTTTGTGCTTCTTTTTTTAATGCATAATTTTTGTTGCTTTGCTTTTTAGCTTCACACTTTTCGCACTGCCCATCCCACTCCCTCACTCTCTCTCTCTATTCCCCTCCTCCACCTCCCCGCCCCTCCCCCACCACCCTGCTGTGTCATCGCTGTGCGACATTTAGCATTGAAAACGTACGTTGACATAAATGCAATCAGCACGCGCCGCAGACAGCGCTTTGGCTGGGGGCCGTCTGTCGAGTTACTGCTGCAGCATGTGGCATGTGGCATGTGGCATGTGGCATGTGGCATGAGCGGAGAATTGCATGATATGCATGTTATATGACTCTGTCTATCTCTCTGTCTCTCTCTCTCTCTATCTATCTATCTCTCTCTCGCTCTCTCTCTATCTATCTATCTCTCTCTCTCTCTCTATCTATCTCTCTTTCTTAATTTGCCTCTCCCTGTCTCCTTCTGCTTCTCTCACTCTGCCTTTTTTCTCTGTATTTTCGTCTCTCTTTCTCTGTCATCTTCTCTCTTTCTCTCTCTGTCTCTGTCTTTATCTGTCTCACTTTCTATCCGTCTGTTTCCCTCTCCCTCTGTTTCGTTCTCCCTGAATATTTCTCTTTCTCTCTGTTTTCTCTCTCTCTCTCTCTCTCTCTAAGTCTCTCTCTTTCACTCATTATTTTTCCATCTCTGTCTCTTTCCCCTCTCTCTTTCTCCGCCTCTTTCTCTTTGTCTGTATGTCTTTCAGTATCTAACTCTCTCTCTCTTTCTCTCTTGCTCTCTCTTGCCCTCTCTCTCTATATATATAAGATATATGATATAGGAAGAGAGAGCATTTCTCTCTTGCCCTTTCTCTCTCTCTATATATCATATGTCTTTATTATATTTCTCCTTTATATTTAATCAAACCATATAAAAAAGTGATGCAAAAGAGAAGCACAACAGCTTTATGTGAGGATTAATTTATTTAAAAAAGTTAAAGTATTGAATCAATGCTTAAAGCATCAAATTGAGACAGAACTTAGGGTATGCTCTAGTCGAGCACTTTTCGAATACTTTATTCCTTAATGTTATTTTTGAAAAAAGAATGAAAGAAAAAGAAGCGCCAAAGTAATTAAAGAAATTCAACTCAAGAAATATAAGTTCATAACCTAACATATATGTATGTATGTATATATTAGTAGAGTTATGTAATATAACACTTTCTAGATGAATGTATGAGTTATTTGTAAAACTTTACTCTTAGTTTTTTTTTTGTCCATTTAGAGTATAAAATATGTATTCAAGACTATATAGGATTATATTCTTAATCAATATAAAAAGCTCGTCTAGTTATATAGATTTTGAGTATATGAAAATATCTGAAAGATATTTAAATTGTAGCCAAAGTGAAGCTCAAAAAAAAGAGTATTCGAATAACGGCTACCTAAAGATAACTCGACTTCTTATTAAAATCCAAGCGGGGGTTCTCTAGAAGACTCTATTGAAGTATTACGTTAGCTTCTGGAGGCTGGGGAACACTTGAGACACATCTTGATTAAAGGCGACAAATTTTCCCGACTGTGAAAAGGGGGGAAAACTCGCTTTTCAGCTGTGCCAAGACATAAATTCAAATTAACCAACGGCAATTTTAATGGAGCATTTGTGTTCCGGATCTGTGAAAGGATTTCCAGACTATGTTGAGGACGTTCTCTTAACATGGAGAACGTTAACGCTGTGGCAACTAAAGAGCCAATTAGTGGCATGCAACCGAGTTGCATTTCAAACAGTAAGCGAAACATTAGCGACAGATGATGACGATAACGATGATAATGATGATGCTGATGCTGATGCTGATGCTGATGATGATGATGATGATGATGATGATGATGATATAATTGTATTTAGAAATCAAGCAAGACATAAGCGACAGATGATGACAATTAAGATGATAATGATGATGCTGATGACGATAATCATGTTGATGATGTTGATGATATAGTTGCATTTGGAAAATAAGTCCACAGAAAACCGTTACTTTATCTATTAAAAACCGTTTTTTCTACTGCAAGTGGAGACTATCCATTAAAAAATATGATATCTAAGATTTAGAAAGTAAGGTTAGGTTAGGTTAGGTTAGGTTAGGTTAGGTTAGGTTAGGTTTTCTTATGCCTAGACTTCAGGTCCATTAAGTTTGTTCATTTGTTCTGCATACCTCTTAACTATCCATTAGGGGGAATAAAAATAGTATTCGACTGCATTGGGTACTCATCTATATGTATGTATATTATTTGCGTACATTTTGTAAAATATTATTCTATTTTTTTAAATATCGGGAGTTACAAAATTATTAATATATAAGAAAAAAAGTTTTTTTGCACAATGGAAATTAGAACTTGATATCTGGAATACAAATTGAATTGTACGTAAATTCGAAAATTACACTCAAATAAATAACTTAAGATCTTATATAATTATTAAAAAAATAAATAAATAACATAAAAAGAACAACATAATAAGATCTAGGCAGATCTTAAAAGAATGTACATACCAAAATATTATTCGCTTTCAAAGCAAAATAAACTATATATACTTATAGATATATGTATTAAATCGAAATAAACTTATGATATATAGAATTTCTGATTCATAGAGCCTATAATATAGTATAGCCTAAAATAATTTCGAAGTGAAATAATTTTGTAATTGATATTTTGAATAACTTGTTAGATTGGATGCGATGTGAAAGTTAAATGGGTGGCTATACTAGATGGATTCAATCCAAAGCCAAAATATGGGCACACTCACACACACACAAACACACACACACACACACACAAACACACACACACACACACAAACACACACAAAATTGCATCAAATGCCAATTTGTTGAAGCAACATTTTGATTTGATTTTTAGTGCAGCTGCTGCTTCTGAACAGAAGAATTTCTGTAGGAGGAAAAGAGAGAGAGAGAAAGAGGAGGAGGGGGGGCGTTGGGTGATGTTGTCGGGGTATGGAGGGAGGGGTAGGGGTTAAGGTAGATGTTCAGTTTTCTCAGCTCTTTGCATACATAAATCAATCTGGCTAGAGTGCTTATGCAGGCCACAAAAAAAAAAAGAAATAAAGAAGTTAGCAAAAATATAGCTACAACCGATATAGGGGTAGGCACAACAACAACAACAGCATAAAAGCACAAGTGTGTGTGTGTGTGTATGTGCGTGTGTGTGCATATATACACGTATGCTGTACACACAATATGCTTGCATGTTTTCAAAAAACTCGTACATTTTCTTAATCGCTGCCAATAAAGTATGCTCAGCCTTTAAATACCCTATAATTAGTATAAACAGTTAAGGTCAAGGGTTGCCAGTTATGAATAATTAAAATATAAATATTGGAATCGTTTTGATCAATAGATATACATATATAAATATAAAGATATATGTATGTATGTGTATATATGTACGTATATATATGTATATAGAATTGTTTTTCTATGCAGAAATTTATTGTCTAAGATTTAAACTCAAGATCTTACATGCTGATTTAGCCTAATTATATATGTATATAGATATACATATGTATTCCAATTATATATATACATATGTATATTTGAACTTTATAGTACTTCCTATAATTTATTTTGTAGCTTTTATCTACATATATATACGTATGTAATAATTTGGATCTGAGCTTAATTTATTGAATCTGTATCCCAAGTTCTATCTTAACTGTTCGTTAAGCATGCACACACATACACACATACACATATACGCATGCATTCATGTTTGTATGTGTGTTCAATAACTATTCGTTGAATATCTGTCGATTAAGTTGGATAAGTTAATCCAAATATGCCCATTTTGTCTGTTGGTAAATGGACATATAAAAGCGTTCAAGTGTTAAATGCAGCGCCCACTTGCAACGCAGCCTACAGTGGGGCAAATGTGATGAAAACTGCATTGTACATTTTTAATGCAGTTTTTATAATTTTTTTAAACTTTTTTTCTATATGTAAATGATTTTAAAACTTTTTATAAATTATTGTTTCTAAAAAGTTTATTTAACTTCTGCATGAATTGATCACAATTTATTGTTTTTAACTGTTAATTTTTCAATGTTTGCTTAAAAACACATTTGATTGGGAAATTATTTAGTTAGAAGCTACTTAAGGTTTGATGCACTTAATAATAATTGTTTGTTTTGCTCCACTGTGCAAGCCGACCAACAACCATGGCAAACAAAATGCTGTCGAGTTTTGACGACGCTGTTAAACAAGAATCATAACAACAACAACAACAACAAAGAAAGAAAAGAAGCAGAGCACTGGAATTTGCAACGACGTTTTTAATACTCTCTCTTTGAATGGAATTTTAAACTAGGGTATTATTTATCCCTATAGAATAGATATTATAAAATTTTGTACTCATTAATGCCCTGTTTGATATATTTCGGAAAGAATATATAGAAATTATCTCCTGACCAAAATAGGCATATGCACATATGTATGTATGTGCATGTTCATTTGCTTTAAAAATGATTTAGTAATATATAATATATGTATATATTATAATTATATATAGGAAAATTGTCTATGGCATGACTGCTCCGATGTTCATTAAATTTTTGTATATAGGTAAATAAATATAGGCTATATATGGAAATAATAAATATAAACATTCCGTTTAATTAAATTTAAATGGGTTCTATCTATACAATATAAAAAAGTAGTACGAAATAACATTGATCAGAATTAAAATTTTAAATTAACTTTTACTTAACTTTAGTCTTATTTATTATTTTATATCAATTTTCTATCTATGCTTTACATAATGGGGAATACTAGAAATTCAAAGTTTGCTCTTAACTTTCTTGCGGTACGAGATTATATACTTGTATGTATGTATATTTTTACTCTCTTGCAATATTTAGGGATTGTCATTTTCAAATTGAGAATTACTTTTTAGGAATTTAGACTATATATGGTTATCCAAAATTACTTGGAAAGCATTTTAGGGGCATATCTTAAAGACTGTATGTATGTATGTGTGTGTGTGTGAGTGTGTGTGTGTGTGTGTGTGTGTGTGTGTGTGCCGCAGAAGGCATATCAGTGTGGAAGTACCTCAAATGAAACAAAGTGCTTCGTGCAATATCATCAATGCGCCTGCACGGCTGCCTGTCAAACTCTAATCGTCACACACACACACACACACATACACACACACACACATGCACTCACACAAACAAACTGTGAGGCACTCTAATTAGCAGGCATAAAATATATGCAAGCAAGCATGCATGTATGCATGTATGCATGTATGCATGTACATATGTACATACATATGTATGTGTAGCGGAGAGGGAGCAGACTCTGGGCGAGGGCGTATTTTATTCTTTGTTATTCAAGCTTTTCACTTTCGAATTTCCGTATCTTGCTACCCTATAAGAAGAACACACTCAGCTGTAGGGCATATTAGCAAGTTAAGAAAACAAACTAAAACTAAATTTAATTGAACTGAAATTAATATTAATAAGTTTAAATATAATATACATATATAATGTATATTATATATAATGTATATTATATTTAAACTTATTACATATATAATGTATATTATATTTAAACTTATTAATATTAATTTTAATTACATATATATATATATATCTACAACTTCAAAACAATATCATATATAAATAATTATATATTTATATACATTAAATACTTAAACATATTTTGCAGTGCATTTGCAAGTCGTGCTTGTCTTTTTTTAATTGCACCGTTTGTTTTTTGCCTTTCGGTGCTATGCAATATTTACACACATACACACACGCATGCACCGACAAGAACACGCACGCACACACACGCTAACATTCTGTGTTTATGGTATAGATTGTCTGCCTGCTCAATACATATGCATTTTTATGTGTGTAAGTGTATGTGTATGTGTGTGTGTGTGTGTGTGGAAGAAAAAAAGAAGCAAAATGCAAACACTTATCAGCGCTGTTGTTGCCATTGGACGAGGGGGTGGGGGCAGAGCAGCGACTGAAGCATAATCAGCAGCCAAGAAGAAG